>BPLR01003617.1:0-100697 GCA_021605095.1 Caerostris extrusa | reverse complement strand
ATTCATAATTAAAATATATGAGGTTAGCCAAGCATACAATGAATAAATTATTTTTATATTATTACATTAATTACAGTACAAGTATATTATCACTGTTAATGCATGAATATATTTTATTTAAAAAGAATGCTTTCACTTCATACATAACGCTACCAGTTTGCTAGTTAAATAAACTTTCAAAGCAATATAAAATTTTATATATTGTTAGCAATGCTTTAAATATAAAATAACTCTTTTAGTACATGATAATAACTCAATAGGAAATATAAGACGAATTTAAATAGAGTTAAATTGAATCGAAATAGAGTTATAAAAAATAAAATTAATGGAATGGATAAATAATTTAATCCATTAGTTTTGTTTATTTTATAAATAAATCCCCCAAATAGGAAGTAGTTCTTCCATAAATAATCAACTATGTTTAAAATTCAGATTGAGCGATACAAATAATAAAAGCCGTTTAATGTAAACAATACTGGGTTTTTTTTTTCGATTTTTTAATTATTATTTAGCAAGAAAATCGTTTTAAATATTTTATTTTGAATTCCATTTTTATCAAGTTGTTTGATTTACAGTGGTTGTTGAAGTTTTTGTATTAATTCATTTTAATTCCATGCAATATTTTCGATATCAGAATGGGTGTAATATATTTATATAATATATCAATTTATTGCTGGACGTTTTTAGTATTTACATAATTAAAGTATAGATTCAAAAGTTATTGATTATTAAATATGTCTTTCAATAATATTGTCACTATTTAATTAGTAGCTACAATAGATAGCGACAATATTGTTGAAGGGTGATTGGTGAATTAATGAGAGAAGGGACTTTTTTGGCATTTTTAAAAAAATTGTTAATCATTAATTAGTTTCCTGTTAAGAACTGTTAGAAATAATGTTATTAAAGCACTGATAGAGCTTTAATGCAATTTACAAATTAAAATAGGGGTCTGATGGTCGAGTGTCTATCGAGTGTTCGCTCTGACGCTCGGTACCACAGGTTTCGGGTTCGAGAGTCCCGGCGGTGTTATGGATGTTTGTAGTGGTTCGGAATCCTCTTTAAACCGTAGGTCCCGGTCTAATAGGATCGTAGAGCGTTGTCTTTAGGTTTAGTCATTCAGCCCTCGTGGTTCCTCGCTAAAGTGAATCTGCATGCCATGGACCAGTCACCTGTGACGAGGTCTATTGGACCTAGTGTAGGCTTTTCTGCACCAGGGATATGAGTAACAACAAGAACACAAATTTAAATAATTGAGAAAAAAAATGATATAATAACTATTACCAACAAAAAATGTAATAACTATTATCTAAAATACCTTCACACATTGTAAAAATAAATAATTCAAAACCATCAGTATAGGAGGAATGCTTCTTTAGTCGCGTCCATGCATGAAACATTTGACGAAACTTTCATCTGTTCCCCGGACTGCAATCTAAATTCGAAAATCAAGCCTCATTATCTCTCCTTACGAGTGAGCCTCTAGAAGTATTTCAAAGTTCGTAAATCCTTTGATGAGTAGCCAAAAACCAACACCAGGCCGAGCGGTAATTCGGTTATTTAGAAAAGGCCAAATATACGAAGCACAAATATTTCGACTTTCATCCAAACCGCAACATGCGGATTACATGTGTGTGGCGCTCAAAACATTCGGCCTTCTAATGTAGATATCACTTTAACGAATTGATAATTGAGCTATCTGATCATACATTATTATGGACGTGTATTCGAAACCTGGCAAGAGGAATGTAATTTATGTTAATGTTAGGGTTGGCCATTATAAATTGTAGGCAGGAAAATCTTTCCGTTGAGATTGAATAGGTGAGAGGGAGGTTACGAATCTCCTAGTTGCGATACTCGATGACTGTTCGAATTCCGTTGGCATCAAGGAAGTACCCCCTCTCCTTCAAGTCAGGCATTCTTGCATAAAAACTTCTCATTAATAAATTCAGACTTTTAATATTAATATATTTATTTAAAATCAATAACAGAAATCTTTACTACAAAAATTAATTTTTAAGCCGTCAATGTGTTGGACAATAGCGATTCTTAAAATAATGTGATTGCCGTACTTTTTATATTTCTGAAAATTTTCTCTCTCATAGTTTTCTGATGACAAAAAGATAAAAGTATTTTTGCTATAAATTCTATCTTAAAAAAATTTTTTTTTTTTTTTTTAAATTATCAAATAATATACAATTCTATTTAAGTTTGCTGGAACAGAAAAAAAAAATTGTTTCCGTTCAAAAATGATATCCTAACTATCAAAAGTTTAATTTCACTACGCAAAATAGAAATACACGCAACATTCGCGAATATTTACTGACAATCCTCACAAACGATCTTGATCATATAGTATCTCATAACACAATTAAAAAAAAAAAAAAAAATTTAACACATCACTAAAAAAATTCAAAAAAGAAAAAAAAAAAAAAAAATCTAAAACAGAGCTAAAAAATTTCACATTTTTTTTCAGTTATATGTATTTTTTTTTTTTTTTTTTTTTTTTTTAATTTTGGTCAAATGATATGCAATTCTATTAAGCCCTAATAGTATGTATTTCCACTTAATTTTGCTAGAACAGAAAAAAAAAAAAATAGTTAGATGTGATCAATAGTTAATAGTTATTTAAAAAATAGTTACATAGTTATAATATGATCATATAATCATATCATAACTATCAAAAGATTGGTTTTCACACACAAAAATAGAAATGTATACAACATCAGCAAATTTTTACTAGCAATCCTCATTAACATACAAAAATCTTGATCCTACATTATCTCATAACACAATAAAAAACAAGTTGCGACGCGTCACATAATTACAGAAAAAAAGTGACGAGATAAACATGTTTTGAAAAGCCACCGGAAAACAATGACAGCTTTCATGCACGTTAAGCAGACCAAACCTTGAACAAAGATAATTTGTGAAAACTTCGACTCAAACCTTCGAATATCCTTCTTCCACAACCCCCTTTTTTAAAACAAAAAAAAAAAAAAAGAAAAGAAAAAAAGTGAGCATCATCACCAGCGAAATTTGCAACGACCATTTCCACAGGCAACAATTCTGTTTGACAGTTTGAGGGTGAAGGTGTCAAAACACAGTGAATCTTCCGCCAAGAACAAAATAGAACCTTTTTTTTTTTTTTATTTTCTTTTTAATCCCACCCCTCACGAATCACGATGTCGCGAGGTCATCCAGACTGTCAATCGGAGGCCCAAACGACCTTGAAGTAACGGGAGGAAGATACAACAAATTCGCGTGATACCATCCTGATTGTTCGATGCACCCTCATGTCTTGTCCATTGCTGCAGCACGTGCAAGCAAAACCGGTTTTCGGACGTTGGATTAGTGGCCATCACCCTCAATAGATGGCACTGGCTGTACTTTCATACCTGTATTTGAACATGGCATTGTCTGTACCTGTCGTAGGTAGGTTTGTCAAGGTCAAACTGCTGCTTCACCAGTTGTTGCTGCTGAATCATTGGGGGAGAAACGAATTGATTCTTTGGCTGTTTTTCTATTCTTTTTTCTTTCTTTCTTTTTTTTTTTTTTTTTTTTTACCCTCCCCTAAACTCCCCAGGTGTGTGGAAGGGAGAAGACGACCCCGAGTGTTTTCCCTCCGTGAAATTATGGGGGCACGCAAGGTAGTAAGGGGATTTTGTAAATTGTTTTTTGCTCTATTCTTAAAGTATGGCGAGGAAGGAAGTTGCCATGATGATTGGAACAAATGGAAATACATGGAGCGAAAATGTTCTATTACTTAGAAGGTAATGCAATTGTCTAGAAGTATGTTGTTGATAAATGGGAGGTTTGCTGGAATCTCGAGTTATTTATTCTTTTCACTGGTTAAACTAAACGAATTGGTGTCTGTAACCCACAGTTTGTGGTCTTGAATTTGATTTACAAGGCTTAATTTAAAACAACACTGAAGTATTTATTTTCGGTAATAAATAAAAGTACTATCATTTGTGGATAAATATATATATATATATTTTTTTGGTGAATATCATGAATTTTTAAAAGTACCAAGGCTAGACATTGCAGTCATGCATCTAAAGAAGATTAAACAGTGATTATAAATCGCAAGCATTTATTTTGATCTTTTACAAATTACACATAATTTTATGTTAATCTCGCATTTGACGAACCGATTATGGAGTACCAATGGGGATAGACCCCTTAACCTCCTCATCTTAATTCATAAATATAGTTACAATTAATTATAGACTGCTTAAAATGTTAGTAAGTGATAGAAAAATAATGTTTCTGAAAATTTAAAAAATGGTACTCTAAAAGTTAAAAATACTAAAAATAAATAAAAGTAAGATAAAAAATTAAAAGTTTCATAATTAAAAAAATAAAAAGAATTCAACTTAAAAATTTGGTAAGATTAGGGACCAGTTGTAGATGCTATAAAACATTTGTTTATGGTATAAAATTCTATGTTAATCTATAAAAATGATATAACATTCCACTTATAAAATTAAAAAGATTGAAAATTTTAAAGGAATGAATTGAAAAGTTATTATTTTCTTTTCCTAATAAAAAAAATGTTTAATGCTGTTTATATCAAAAATTATTATAATACTATTACAAATTAGACTTTTAAAAAATTAATTTGTAATGATACTGTAATACACAAAATTAATTTGCCCAGCTGTTGCAGCTACCATGCATTGTCTGGACCATCCCTTGGAAGATGATTTATATTCCGAAGTTACAAAACAGCATAGCCAATATTATTCGGGAGGACCACGATATTCGATTTTCTTGTACTCTTCAGGGGGATACGACAACAACAACAACAACGATAATGTAAATGAGTATCTAACGACAACAACGAACAGCAACAACAACAGCAGCAAATTAAATTTTGTATTAATATATAATAACAACATATTGATGTAAAAGATTGCAAAAGCCATCATATATTTGCAGATTTCTTTTAATTAAGAAATTATTATATTTTGTATTTAAATTGTAAAACGTAAACTAACATGCACCAGTGAAGAATTACTTTTTTTTTTTTTTAAATCGGAACATAAATCATCACATGCATGAAATAGAGGAATTCAAATTTATTGTTTTATTTTGTAGAAAAAATTGTTAAAAATGTATAACTATATCACTTTTGTTGATAGACGACATATGTTTCGCTCTAAATATTAAATTCAGTTTCACACATGGAGACATCTGCAATGTCATCTTTTTCCAAAATACATCAACCCAACATTCTTGCGTGACAGTTTCAATGTAACACGAATAGTTGACGACATCTTTTGTGACGAAAGCTTGTTTTTATCTCATAAGTTATGGCTTCTTAATAGTTTGTTTTGTAGAAGAAACAAATAAACAAATGTCGCCAATAATAAGATTAAACCAATTCGTTTAAGATTTGAATTTAAATGCATCTCTAAAATAAATAATGAGATTATTATTAATATGCACTTTTACCTTCAATTAATTGAATTTTACTCAGCAAAATATCTGAAAAGATTTAAAGAAATACCATGGCTTTCGTTCCTTCAATTGTGTCAGTACCAGTTATTACCATTTATCTTTCCCTATTAAAAAAATATTTAATGTTGTTCATAAGAAATATTATTATAACACTATTACAAATAAAAGTTTAAAAAATTAACCATCAAATACTTAACCAATAATTATAATATACAAAATTAATTTGTCTTAGCTGTTGCAACCACCATGCATTGTTTTGACCATCCTTCGGAAGAGGTTTTTATTCCGAGCTGGCAATAAGCAAACCAATAATTTTCGGGAGCACCACGATATTTGGTTTTCTTGTACTCTTCAGGGGATACAACAACAACAACAACAACAACAACGTTAATGTAAATGAGTATTTAACGACAGCAACAACAATCGGGCAAATTGAATTTTGTATTAAGATATAATAATAACATATTGACGCAAAAGATTGCAAAAGTTGCCTTTAATTAAGAACGTTATTATATTTTTGTATTTAGCGTAAAATAACATGCACTAGTGAAGATAATTAAAAATAAATTGTCGCATGCATGAAATGAAGGGAAGGAATGAGAAGAAAATTCAAATTTAATGTTTCCTTTTGTAAAAAAAAAATTGTTATAAAGAAATAACTCTTTTTTGTTGATAGACGGCATATATTTCGCTCTGAATATTGAATTCAGTTTTATCTATGGAAACATCATCTTTTTCCAAAATACATCAACCCAACATTCTTGCGTGAAGTTTCAAGGTAACACGAATAGTTGACGACTTCTTTTGTGACGAAAGCTTGTTTTTATCTTCATAAGTTACGGCTTTTTAATAGTTTGTTTTATAGAACAAACAAACAAATGTCACAAATTTGATGTTAAGATTTGAATTTATATGCATCTCAAAAATAAATAATGAGATTCTATTATTATTATGCTACTTTTATCTTCAATTAATTGAATTTTATCCAGTAAAATGTCTGAAAAGATTGTCTGATAAAATGTCTTGAAGAAATACGATGGCTTCCGTTCATCCAATTAGGTCAATATCCCCACAGACAACAGGAACTTGACCTCAAAAACAATATTTGTCCGATATTTATTACTGACCTTGTTCTTTTCAGAAAAGACGGTGATATGTCAAAAGTAGAGTGCGTTTTTGTATTCTTATGAGATGTGACATAATTTCAGATAAAAGCCTTTCAGTATATTTTAGTTATCAACAGTTTTTTTTTTATGTAAATATTTAGATAAAGCACAATAATATACTATCTTAACAAGCTATGTTTGTAAAAAGTATAAAAGAAATAAATTATTTATTTTTCTTATATCACATTAGCATATGTATTTGTATAATGATACTTGAAAAATCGTACCACAAGCCAAATAAACCGACAAAGTAATTTGAATAAATTAGTTATCAAACAAGTGCTATTTGCCATTACGACTTTTTTTTTTTTTACATTAAAGAAAACAATCGTGTGCGATAAATAAAATTATCGTTTGATATCAAACGATATTATTTATTATACATAAACTTATTACTTAATTATGCAAACGATTTTTTTATTTTAAATATTTCATAGAACGAATTTTTAAAGGTTTGAAAAAGAATATTTTATGTTATTATATTATACTATATTTATTATATAACAAGGGACGCGTGTAGCTTGAAGATATGCTACGGACGCGAGTAACACTACCCCCACAACGCTCTATGATCCTATTAAATCGGGACCTAAGTTTCGGAGTTTAAAGTGGATTCGAACCACTACAAACATCCATGGCACCGCTGGGACCAAAAACCAGAAAGTTGTGATGCCGAGGCCAGCCTCTTTTTTCCATAGTAGCTCATACGATAATATTTATAAAAAAAAAAAAATATGAAGTTTTGTTTTGGAAAAAATGAATTAGAAAGAAATTTCTTAACTATAGAAATAATTAATTTTTATTGGTTTTGGTTAAAAAAATATTTTAATATTATTTTTAATTAAATAAAAATTTGAACCTCTTATAAACATTTGAATAATAATAATAATGAATTTTTAAAGTAATAATAATAATTTTTTTTTCCTCTTACAGTAATGAAATATTTTGAAAAATTAAAAAAAAAAAAAAAAAAAAAAAAAAAATAAAAAGAATTTAAAAAAAAAAAAAAAAAAAATTAACTCCAAAAAATAATGTCCTTTTTCAAAAACTTTTTCAATAAAACAAATTAAAAAACTAATCATTTCGAGTCGCTTGAACATTTAACGAATTTACTTTAACATTTTTCAACTTTTCAAAACATAAGCTGCTTTTCAAGAACCGTAAACCGGAAATAAGTTTTAAATTATCTGTTTTTTTTTTTTAATTTTTATAATCAGGTTCTTAGAAAAGCAAACGGTTAAGCCAAGTACAGCGAATCGAGAAGCAATTATGCCAGGATTTTGAATAACACAAAAGCAGAAGAAAATTTTATGCCAACAGTTGTCGACAGGAAAACCGGCAGACTGATTAAATGTGGGTGTGTGACGCAAACTTTCTTTGTTTATAAAACGACCCGGACTCGTTAGTCTGGCTTATAGGGAGAGGCAAAAATGGATTCGCAAAGGACGTTGTCATGGCAACCGACAGACTATTGGATATTTTAATCCTTCGGTGCCATACTGAATAGCAATAATAAAAAATAAAAAAAAATAGTAAATCAAAAAATAAAAATTCTGTTAAAAATTATTTTAACATTATTTTTCAATTCCTTCTATTAGCTCACACTCTCCCTATATATATCTTGTTCAAATTTTCAGTCGTTAATAAATAATTTTTATTCATCCACTAAAGTTCGAATACATTTTTAAAACTTATACTGGATGACACTGGATGTTAACACAGTTTTTCAAATATTAATTCAGTAATTAAATTTCATTAATTAATTTTAGTTTTTTTTTTTTAGATTTAAGTTGTATACATCTACCAATAGATGGCGCCAGATAAACTTAAAAAAAATGAATGAAAATTATTTATAAAGGACTTTCTACAATATAGTGGGAATTGACTTTAAAATTTGTCTTTTACATTGTTGTCTTTTACATTGACTGATTAAATGTGGGTGTGTGACGCAAACTTTCTTTGTTTATAAAACGACCCGAACTCGTTAGTCTGGCTTATAGGGAATGCAAAAATGGATTCGCAAAGGACGTTGTCATGGCAACCGACAGACTATTGGATATTTTAATCCTTCAGTGCGATACTGACTAACAATAACAATCATAAAAAAAAATCAATGGAGCTGTTAAAAATTTTATGCTGGTATGAAGTAGTATTTAGAATTAAATTTTAGTTCAAGCTGAAAAATAATGTTCAAACTGGTTGAGATAATATAGATGCTTTATCTACAATATTTTACATTTAGCTCAGAGGGGGCCAAGCCGCGGCCCGCCTTGAACATTTTTGAGGCCCGTGAGATTTTATCACACTTTTACAAAATATATTTATTTTATAATGGTTTGGTTTGTCGCTCTACGGTCATCTTCTGCACACGAGGGCTAAACAGACAGGGACCTACGGTTTAAAGTGGATTCGAACCACTACAAACATCCATGGCACCGGGGGGACTCGAACCCGAAACCTGTGGTACCGAGCGCCAGAGCGCTAGCCACTTGACCATTCAGGCCCTTTATTTTATAATGACCAAAGTAGTGAAAACCAATGTATTAAAAAAATACGTTATGTTTTCATCCATATATTCAAAAATGAACTGTCGAAATGATGAGAAAAAATTAACTTTGATTTTAAAATAATATTCTTGCGAATATGTGAGAGATAGTATCTGTTTTATTGATGAGTTTACAGTTATGAGTTCGCAGAATAATTAAATTATATTCAAGGAAGTCATGAGGCGCGTGCATCTTGGAACATCTCAGAAGGTCTCATCTCTTCAGGTTCTATGTTTCACTTTAAGTGGCCTTAGTGACGCAGTGACCATCCCTAGATACGCACAGTTGATTGTTGATAACAGAGCAAACCAGACTCTTAGTTGAAGTTGTTAGCACTTTTGGTTCAACTTATGGTACATCTACAAATCGTTTTCTTAAATGAAATTGACCCTACACAAAACACGCTCAAACATAACGGACGCTAACCTGCACTAGTAATGTCGCACTAGTAAAATAAATATTTTTTAATGTTTTAGTTTTTTTAATTCCATTTATATTTATATATATTTATTTCATTTTTAGTGTTATACATTTCTTTAAAATGTGCGTTTATCATCCTTATTATTATATTATTTATGTTTACATGTAAGAATAATAGTAAACACAGAAACAATAACTCATTAAGTTTCAATTTCTCACTCAAAAAAATGTCCATAGGTCTAAATCTAATATATAATATATAATTTTTTATGCGGCCCGCGGAGTTAGGATGCATTTCCAAAGTGGTTCACAAGGTCATTTCGATTGGCCATCCCAAGTAGCATTTAGAATTATATTTTAGTCAAAGCTGAAAAGAATGTTTAAAACTAGTAAAATAACTAGATGCTTTATCTACAATATTTTACATTTTAGCTTGTAATGTTAGAAGTACGTAAGTAATAAAAATTTGCATTATTGATTCAAGCGTCTACTTAAAATTCTGCGCTGTATTCCACATAGTAAACTTAATGAGATTATATGTTAAAAAAAGTTAAAATAAAATGGGAAAAACTCTCCAATCTCGAATGTTTTATGTAAATTTACTTATCCTGTATAAAACGAGGGATAATTTAAGTGACGTTTTACAACCCTTTTTTTTTTAGGACATTTTAGTTGGGTCTAGACGGTTTTTTACGTTTTCTTCCTTTATTTGTCCCTTTGCTATTAGAACAAATTTGTCTTCAGTTGTGTACATGAAATAGATTAAATTACATTGGAGAATAATGTAAAAAAAAAAAAAAAAAAATTATACGAAGTTTCACAACGAAAAAAAGAAAAACAATTGAATACCTGGCTATTTTAATATAAAAAACATTTTCATTTGACTTGCAGGTTAAATAGATTTATTTAAATTGCGATCACATATTTATAGTTTTTGGGCACAAAAAATGCCCAGACAATGCAAAAATTATTGAGCACTTGTCTATCGTAATATTAAAAACGTATTTGATTCACGAATTATGTATAAAATGTGATCATATATTTATACTTTGTGGTGCAAAAACTGCATAGACTACTTGAAATTATTATTTTTAAATTAATTTTTACGTAGATTATTTCAGTATGCATGCAAATTATGCTCTAGGAATAGAGTAGATATCCATTTACGCATAGTATTTAGATGCAGTAATTAGGATAAATAGTAGATAATAGCGCATGATTGCCTTGGGTAGAGGTCCGTGGCGTCACCGATAAAAGTGAAGCTACAAAATAAAAAATAAGTAAGAATATAAGTTATTATTTAAAACAGATTCTTCTCCTCGCTCAACACAAATTTTTATTGAAAATAAATGCTGATTTTCACGTGATTTTATTTATGTGTGTCTTAAAACTGGCATGAAATATGTGTTGCTAAAATGTAACAATTGACCATTATCAAAGTCACGTGCTCTGTAGTTCATTTTTGAATTCTCTGGCTTTCAAAGCATAAACATATTATTGTTTCAATATCTACAAAATGGTGTCCTTTGAAGATTAAATTCTTTTTATGCTTATAAAAGTTAATTTAACCATCAGCTCTCTCTCTCTGAATTGTGTAATGCTTCTTGTAGTATTTGAACAATTGCTTCTTCATAAAGTGCTAGAGTTATTAAATTTTTTATATTCTTGTCGCTATTGAATTTGATAGCTCTTGTGATGATTCTGCTCTCGCCTCTTCCGATTGTGCCAAGTTTCTTCTCAGTGCCAAATGAAATTCCCAAAACGCAGTGGCTATTTTAATTTGTTTGTTTAGGAGGGGACTTGGCGAAAACCGCAAGGAAATAATAGCCAAATATACAAGCAGATCCCTAAAGTGTAGAACTCCCATTCTTGTTGTATTCTGACCAATTGCTTCATAAATTTCTTGGATTATAGAACATTGGTGTACTCCCAGGTGTATTCATTCTTCAGCAAAGTATGTTCACACATGATAAATTGAAATTCGTGAAAGGATTTCATCAATTTATGTTAATTTTAAAACATATTTTCCTATTATTATTATTATTTTTTTTTTTTGTTTAGCGCACATTTTTTCTTAATGAAGTTATTACTAAATTAATAAATATCACAAGAAATGTATAATCTGTTGGACTAAAACATATTCTATTATTTTTATTTCTCGATCTTGTCTATTTGTAGAGGTAGCAAAAACTTTTAAGCAATTTTAATTATATATAACAAAAATAATTAATTTTTAAATGAATCTAAACAAAAAAATTGTTTAGAATATGTACAATTGTTTAAGTAATGATGCTTACCATTTTCGGAACAACTTACTAGATATATTTATAATTTTAGAAAAACTCCTAGTAAAGATTGTAACAAATAATTTTATCTAAAAACTTATTATTTAAAGATTGCTGTGTCATATTTATGTGCTGATTTTAATAAATAACACTAAAAAGGTGTCGGCAAATAGAATATAAAATTAAAAGCATAATAGAATTAAAGAGCATACAAGTTTTTCTAATCGTATTATTCTGATACCGGGAAACAAATAAGCAATTATCTGCATTTTACAGAAGAATCCTTTTAACAATCCACGCCGTCTTTTCAAAAAGTCGTGTTCCCAAAATAACAAGCACCGCACGCTTTGCTTTGATCATTTAATTGGCAACACAAAACTCCGCTGATTATTTTCCGTGATCTTCCATATCAATTACTGCAGGATTATTTATCCAACTTCCTGAACCTTTGCCAATCAAGTTGGGAACAAAAGTTGGCGAGAAAAACTTCCCCCTTTCCAAAGTAGCAAAAAAATCAAAAAACTTTAAACAATGCGTTATTCTCTTTTAAAACAGTTATAAGGACCGCTAATTAATTTGATGATCTTTTCGCAAAGAACCCTTTTGATTAATTAGATCTCTTTGCCTCCAGTAAACGGGGGCTTCCAATCTATTATGCACGGTCTGGTAAGTCAGAAACCTAAGAACATGTTGAACGATTGTTCCACGGGTTGATGGAACACAGTATAATGACAATGTTATCTTTCACTGTTGGGATAATAATCGAGCTCACTTGTATGGGGAGGCTTTCAAAGGTTTTGAAGCATGCGGCCAATCAATATCTGAAGTATTGCACGGATTTTTCACTTTGCTCTGATGAGTTTAACCTACATCATTTTTGAATTTATTGTATTCGATAGTTAGATTTGTTAACTTTTTTTAATGTTATAATAGTCAGATAGATGTATGCAACAGACCATACAAAGAACTTAGTGTGCTCTAACTTGTTATTTAAAGAAGCCTATACTATGTCAGGTCATCGTTGCTTTATACTTTAACGCTTTAGTGGATCAGGTTGTGGTGTTTTCCCAGAAGCATATTTATTTCAAAACATTTTTTATAGAGTCTAAAATATGAATTATTGGAATTATGATCACTGAGATTTTGTCCTATTTCTTTTATTTTTAATTATAGAAAGTACAAGCTCGTGTAAAATTGAGCCATTTGTGTTAGTATCTGAACTTCAATCCCAGATTCATTGCCAGAATTTTCGAGATGAACTTAGGATACTATCGCTAGAAAAAGGGGCCTGATTGCCGAATGGCCAGGGCCCTGACGTTCGGCTGTGCCGCAGGTTTCGGGTTCGATTCCCGGCGGTGCTATGGATGTCTGTAGTGGTTCGGAATTCAATTTAAACAGTACGTCCCTGTCTAATATGATCGCAGAGCGTTGTGGGTAGTGTTACTCTCATCCGTAGTATATCTCCAAACTACACATGCCTCCTGGGTAGTGCTAAATGAGTAACAGGGGTGCATCCCTTGCTCATGGCATAAAGACAACTGTCTTTTTGTATTGACAGCTGCATTAGAAAAAAAATCGCTAAAATGTCTTCATTTTTACTCGTTTTGGAAAAAAAAAGAAACAACGCAACTCAAATGCAAGCTAAAATAAGCAATAAATAATGTGCAACTGCCTGGTAATCTTTTTAAATACGGAAGGGGATCGAGAGAAACATTTATAAAACAACATGAAGTTGCTGTAGAACGATTGGTGACAGATGTATTGACATGGTGAGTGAACTCGTGTTTAGAATAAATAGCACACATGGCGAGTAACAATAAATAGTACACATGGCGAGTAACAATAAATAGTACACATGTTTAGAATACATAATACAAGATAAAACAAATAAAAATTTATTTTCACGCGTGTTAACTCGTGGTGTTTTGAAAACATATAAATGTAAGAGAGTGTGGTGGGTATAATGCGTTAAGGTAGGCTAGTATTGTAGAGTCTGCCATAAGCCAAATATTTAATCACAGTCTGTATTTTAAGCATAAAATATATTGTGCAATATAATTGATTTATGTACGTTATTTACAATATATATATATATATATATATCAATAGCATTCTCTATATGGAGCCACGGCACAACAGCCACACAGTTACAGGAATGCGTCTGTCTCACTCTCTCTCTCTGATCAATATCCAAACTGAGACGCTCTCCACAGGTTCTACTGGGAAAACTGTCTAACAGCAAGGGACCTACATCAACAGTTGCTTTGCAACAAAAGCACGCTAGAAACTCGTTTCTGCAATAACTCATGTTATAGCTTCTACGCATATTAGTGCTTCACCAGTCAGTGCAGTATATCGATAAGGAAATGAAAGTGATATTTACTTTATTTTCTAATTTTTCATCTCATGTGCTTCATTTCATTTTTAACACTAAAAGTTGCTTTTTTAGTGATGAGGGGGGGGATTAATAAAGGCTATTGACTGCTGTAAGTAGCAAATTTCCTAATCTTCCACAAATTTTCAATAAATAATCTCATCTGTGTAGCATAATTCCCGAAAATATTACTGCATAATTTGTAAGGTCCTACAGACATCGTAACACTGTAACACAGTACAGACAGTAACCACACATAAGTTCCATTGTTATATGGTTTCTTAGAACGCCAACAATACTTGATTCATAGTTTCACAGAAATAATAAAGGACTTCTGTCAATTTAACTATGGCCATACATGGTGTGTTAATATGCTTCATCATCGTTGTATTTCCCGAGTTTTTCTTTTTCTACCTCGCGTTAAACACATTTGTGAATTAAAAGACTTTTAAATATCTCTTTCCTTCTTTCTGTCCCGAAGTTACTATAGCCTTATATGTGATCAATGTCGTCGGTGAAAAAAAAAATTTGGGAGAAAAAAAATTTTTTTAATCGTATGGGCAGATTACAGGTATATACAGGTTACCCCAAAAGTTAGAAATTAATATAAAAAAAAACCGCATAACAGCAATCTTAAACAAACAAAAAATGGTTTGATGGCCAAGTGGCTTTGGTACTACAGGGCTTCAGGGCTTTGGTACTACAGGTTTCTGGTTCGAATCCTGGCAGTGGTATGGATGTTTGTTCTTGGTTCGAATCCAGTGTCGGTTCTGTCCCGGTCTAATTATGTCCAGTGTCAAAAATGACAGTAGGATTACAAACAAAACCAAACTAAATAAAGAAAGAAAGGATAAGTATCAATAAATAATAATCAGGTAGTAAATTATGTTCATCAGTTATCGCTCAAAACTGAGAAAAAAAAAAGATTAAAATTCTGAATTTTTTTTTTTATTTATTCTTTATTTAAATGATTTTATAAAAAAGCACGTGTAGGAATTTAATTAAACAATAAGGATAGCTTATGAAAGAAATTAAAAAATAAATAAACCAATAAGAAATGGTTTATTTTTGAAAATGAAAATGGTCAAGTGGATGGTAAGGTCCAATGGACCTTACTGAAAATGGTCCAAGGACATCGCTGACCCCAATCAGTACCCATATACCCCTCCCCAAATCAGTACCCATATATTTTATGAAAAACATTAAAACTATAATGAAAATTAATTTTTTTTTAATAATTATTTTTTATATTAAGCATGAAAATTACAACAAAAATTAATTCGAAATGTATATAAATTTAATAAGCTAACAGATGAAATCGTGCCTAAATATCTTAAATATGCACTCATATGTTTACAATTTTTGCCCATAATAAATAATTTGTACAACAATTTTTTAATACAACAACGAATTTTTTTTTGTACAACAATCTTTGTTGATATAAGTGAAGGAATGAAATTTATATTATGGATGGTGAGAGAAAAAAAAAAAAATTGCTCATTTCCAACTCTTTTACCAGATATTTTAACAAACAAATACCATTTTGCTCATTGATTAAATGCAAATATTCCATTTAAATTCCCACTACTCTAAAGTGCTTTTGTTGAATGATCTGTGTTTTCAGTTCGGACGACATTTTGAAAGGTTAAATCGATAAAGACGAATGGCTTTAAAAGTATATCGAACTACTTTCACGAGTTGGGATTAAATTGAGTCCTGGGGCCATTATTCACCGGGAAATCGACAAGAGTGCGAAAAGTACTTTTGTATCCGCCATTGAACTGAGACCGGTCAACGATTTTCAACAATTGAATAAAGTTTCCGAATACTTTCACACTTTAAGTTTTTTTTTAACTTCACAGGACAAAAATCCTCATGCATTGGAATAGTTTAAGTCTTTGCTTCGTCCTCTTTACTGAGGACTATTGGACGAGTTGTGTTTAATGCTGTAGTGACCTGCAGCACTGGACATACATCCCATGAGTCTATTCGTGGATGGAGGGAAACGGCAGCTTCTGTGGTGATGGTTTGGTTTGGTTTGATTTGTCGCTCTACGGTCATCTTATGCACTCTTTTTAGGCTAAACAGACCGGGACCTACAGTTTAACGTGGTTTCCGAACCACTCACAAACATCCATGTCACCGCCAGGATTCAACCTGAAGCCTGGGATACCAAAGACCAGAGCGCTAGCCAATTGGCCACCAGACTGCTCTCTGTGGTGATGGAGCACCCGTAAGTAAAAGCCTGACTTGGCTCCATGTCGCTGAAGGACGGCAGTACCTTCTGGGAGAACTACCCCGTATCTGCTTATCGTATAGGAGAAAACCCAGAAAACTCCCACCAGGTAGTTCGTATAACTAGGCAAAATGCTAACATCACAAACGACCACCGAGTCACCTCGCTTTTTGAAACAGTCTACAATATACCTGCCAGCGGATTGAACCTCATCCGTAACGTCTACGAGCGGCGCACGTTGCCACTGAGTCACAAGTTGGGCACTATTGGACGAGTTGTTAATACATTCAAGAGCTACACAGGTTATATATATGTGTACGACGACACTCGCTTTTACATACATATAAATCTCCGTTCATAACACCACTAAATATGGAGGCTGAAATTTTTTTTCTGTCTGAGTCAAGGGGGAGAAAATGTTAACATTCTCATGCTGTTAGGAAGAATTCTTCTCAAATTGAGGAAGGCAAAATGTAAATGTAGTACAGCAACTCTGCTCCGTGGCAACTAAAATTGAATTTGCCACATATCTTCTGTTCAGTGTTATATCTAGATGAAGGAAATGAAGTCAAAGTGCCTAGAATGTGAAAATAGCCTAAGATGTTGTTGTTGTCATATCCCCCTGAAGAGTACAAGAAAATTAAACATCGTGGTACGCCCGAATAATATAGGCTATGTTGATTGACAAGCTCGGAGTATAAATCCTCTTCCGAGGGATGGTCCAGACAGTATATGACGGCTGCAAAAGCTGAGCAATCAAAGATACGATGAGGAACATGCTCGACATCAGGGCAGTTTGCCACATTTTTGGTATTATTTAACACCGTCAGTAGAAATGTTCATATTTTTGTGGTGCTTCATCCTTAATCTTATGATAGTAGTAGCTGTTTTTCTGTTGATATTTAGTTCTGCTATTTGGTATTTAGTTTTAATCTTAGAAGGAATGCTAAGTTTAGATTTTTGCGAGGTATTTTGCATCTGCAAGGGAAGTAGGAATGACAGTCTGATCCAGACTTTCGGCATTCTCCGCCAAAGAATCTGCAACTTCATTTAATTCCAAATCTACATGTGCAGGGATCCATTGCAGGATACATATTCTGTGCAAGCAGTGGGTTTGATCCTAAAAGAGATATAATGTCCAAGGTCTTACTTGAAAAACCTCTATTAACAGCCTGTAAAAGCAGACCTTGAGTCCATAAAGATAGTAATTCCATTCATTTGCTGTGATGGAGATAGACTCCGGATAGGCCTCAAGTCCCTTTTGAGTGAGACCTAGAGTCAGTGGTGATAATAATTACATTCATTACAGCCTAAGTAATCTCCAAATTTTGAAAAAAAGAGTAGTTTATCTACCGTTTTCGAGATCTACCGTTTTCGATATTGATAATATGTTTTTCTGATGCAAAAAGGTAAATAACGATACAAAGCAATGAAAACAGTGGAAAAAAGTAAACTGAATGTAGAATGTGTGTTTATATGTTACAAACATACATAAACACAAAAGCTCATATATGTGTGTTGCTAAATAAAGCAAAGCTACAAAATCTAGAGACGACATTATATTGTGTTTCTTATTAACATATTCCAATGGAAAAAAACAGTTGCGATAAATGTTCTCAATAAATAAATGTAGTTAATAGATAAGGGGATCTGATGACCGAGTGATTGGCGCACTAGAACCCTGTGCCACAGGGTCAAGTCCAGGCATGTGTCATGAATGTTTGTAGTGGTTCGAAATCCACTTTAAACAGTAGGTCCCGGTCAAATATGATGTAGAGGAAGTAGGACTGAAAATCCTACCCCTAAAAAGAAAACATATCATGTCTCGAAATCTACCAACAGGCAAACGGCCTCAGCCAACCATGGGGCTGTTGTGTCAAAGAAGAACTAACAATGGATAATAAAAATTCCCATTTTATTTAGGAGATTAATATAATTAGGAATAAAAGAAACTTTGGCATTGTTTAATTAAGCACTCATGAAATTTCTGAGTCAATTTAAATTATTTTATTTCATTGAAAAATATGCTTGCAATAGATGCATCCCAAAATAGATATAGATATGTTGTTGTTGTTTCTTATCCCACTTGGCTGGCCAAGCCCATGAGCCCATACGTACTCATGATTGAAGGGAAGGAAGCAGCTTCTGTTGTGATGGAGCACCGTAGGTAGAAGTCTGACTTTGGCTCCGTGACGCTCTTACAGCCATGGGAAACCGGGACCTACGGCAAGTGGATTCCGAACACTACAAACATCCATGGCACCGCCGGGTTCGAACCCGAAACCTGTCGCACCGAGCGCCAGAGCGCTAGACACTCGGCCATTCAGGTCCCAAATTTGTGAATGCCAACGGCACGCAGTGTTCCCAGGTGGTCCCCCACCCAAGTACTGACCGCGCCCGAGTGATACGACTTCGGTGGTCTAACGAGAACCGGTATATTCAGCATGGTATGGCCGTTGGCAATAGATATGAAAGATATGTAATGCACAGATATGAAACAAAATCTATTAGTTCAAAAATATAAAATTTCTATAAAAATAAGTTTTATTAAATATTATATTACTTTGCCATCGGGCCTTTTTATTTTTAGCGTATAAGAAAACTTATTTTTAACGTATAGCTAATAAGAAAACCCAATTCACTAGTCATCTTGGGTTTTGTTTTCAAACATGAAGTAACTACATTATCCCTGTCATTTCATCTTTACTTCTCCTCTCTGAGTTTGGTTAAGAACACTGGGCGGTCTTTCCTGAGCCGTACTACTTCTTTTACTTCTACAAATGAAATCATAATAATAACACTTCTACAAAAGGAAAGAAGAATTCGTACTTAAATATTAAATATATTAATAGGGCCTGATGGCCGACTGAGTACCACTATAGCAGTAACACAGGTTTCGATGCGTGCTCTTGCGGTGCCATGAATGTTTGTAATGATTCGGAATCCACCTTATTCGGTTCCGATCTAATATGAACGTAAAGCTTTGGGTGTAGGCTGACAATCCTATCCCGTAAAGAAGAAATATCTCCTACCACAAAATCTGTAGTAAGCAGAAGGCCTTAGCACCATGAGGCTGTTGAGCCAATGAAGAAGAAGTAATAATAAATAACAACAAATCCCCATTTAATTTGAAATTAATATAATTAGGTATATAAGAACTAGAATTGTTTTAATTAAGAACACGTAAAGTTTCTGAAACAATTTAAATTGTTTAATATTTAATTGAAAATATGACTGCAATAGATATCACTTGAAAGGAAACAAAAATTTATCAGATCAAAATATACATCTACAAAAGTAAGATATTCTAAATATTATATTACTTTGCCATAAGGCTTTTTTTTTTTATTTTTAGCCCATTTGCTTTCTGTATCTAATAAGAAACCTAATTCACCAACTCATCTTGGGTTTTTTGTTTTTCAAACATCAAGTTACTAAAATATCCCCGGCAATTTCATCTTCACTTCTACTCTCTGAGTTTGGTTAAGAGCTCTGAAGCGACCTTTCCTTGAGCCGTATCGCTTCTTTACTTCTACAATGAAATCATGATAATAATACCCTTGTGAGAAGCGTCATCTGGTTCTTGGATAGCTGAGTTGGGCGACGGGTTGTCCTGGAACTTCTTTATCCTCAAAGAAAATCTCGGTAACATCTGTTTTCCTGTTTGGTACACACCCGCCGGAATTCAGAATGATGGTATTGGGGGACAAGAAGAGCTGAAGACACGTGTACGGAACAGAAATAAGAAATCATGGCACAGATTATATTCTGGAAACCTTAGGAAATTGGATGTATTAATGTTTCAGATCGCATTGTTGATGAATGAAAAGAACTAAGGGGTATTTTTTTTGTTGATATTGAACCTGAAAAAAGTATGTTTATAATCGACGGAGAATAAGCTCTTTTTGCTGTTGTTATACATAAAATGGCCAAACTCTCTGTTTACCAATGTAAATTTTCGAGATATAGTATGATTATGCATAATATATAAAATTTGATATAATATATGCATTCGTTCCAGAGGTTAAGAATATTCTTTCATCTTCAAGAATAAGTAAGATTCTTAATATTAACGTAAGAATATTCTTAAGAATTCTTTTTAATCTTTGAAAAGAAAATAATATTAATTTTAAATGAAGAATTAATATTTAAATATTAAATATATTATGGGGACCTGATGATGGCAGAGTGACTAGCGAACTGACAATCGGTGCCACAGGGTCAAAAGTCCAGGCAGATATTCATGAGCGTTTGTAGTGGTTCGGAATCCGCTTAAACAGTAGTTCCCTTTAATATGACTGTTGGGTGTAGGGCTGACAACCCTACTTTTAAAAAAGAAATTTCCGTTCCCGAAATCTGCCAGCATTCAAATGACATTAATCACCGTGGGACTATTGCATCAAATAAAAGATGCAGTAGATATTAACAAATTTCCATTTTATTCAGGAATTCAATTTGTTCATCACAAAAAATGTTCGATTGGCTTAGATAACATCTTTTCAAGGCTGACAAGATTTGGCGTGAGATAAAAAAATGCTATCTATAAAAAGCTAAGGTTTTGCTAAATATTCCTGTACTTATCAATTTTATTTTGGCGCATATGTATTTATATCTAATAAGAAAACAGTTATGTGATCATCTTGGGTTTTGTTTTCAAACATGGAAGTAACTACATTATCCCCACGTGCATTTTAAATGCGCTATATACTGAGTTTGGTTAAGAGCTCCGAAGCGGTCTTTTCTCAGCATCCTCTTCCCTCTGAGCCGTATCGCTTCTTTTACTTCTGCAGGCAAGAATCAAGATAATAATACCCTTGCACAGGAAGCGTCATGCGGTTTTACACACAGCTCTTGGTTGCTTGGAAAACTTTCTTCTTTATCTTACTGAAATCCCCCGTAACATCTGCTTTCCTGTTTACACACTACGCTGGAATTGTGAAGGATGGTATTGGGACAAGAACAGCTTAAGACACGTCTACGGAACAGAAATAATAAATCAAGGCAGAGATTATATTCTGGAAACCTTAGAAAATTGGATATATAATGTCTTGGAATTCATTGTTGACGAATGAAAAGAACTAGGGGGCTTTTTTTTGATTATATTTAACCGTAAGAAATTATATAAATAAGCGGGTGAGAATAAATTATCGTTGCTTTTAGTGCTACAAACGAATCTTTCTGTGCGCATGTAAATTAGACAGATGGTATGATTATTCATAACATATAACATTTGATATAATATGCGTGTTCGCTCTAGATGGTAAGTTTTCAAACATTAAAAGGAAAGATTATTTTCAATAAAGAAATTTAAATGAAGAATTAATTTTTAAATATTTAATATATTATGGGAGCCCATGGCCGACTGAATAGCACTATAGCGTCGGTGCCATAGGTTTCGGTTCGAGTCCTTGCGGTGCCATGAATGTTTGCAATGATTCGGAATCTACCTTATTCGGTCCCGATCTAATATGGTGTAGTCTGATAAGTCCTTGGTGTAGTCTGATAATCCTACCCCGTAAAAAAGAAACATTTCCTGCCTCGAAATCTGCCAGTAAGCAGACGGCATTAGCCCACCACGGGGTTGCTGAGCCAATGAAGAAGAAGTAATAAATGACAACAAATCCCCACTTTATTTAGGAAATTAATATAATTACGAATAAAAGAGCATTGGCATTGATTTAATTAAGTATTCAATCATAAGGTTTCTGATTCAATTTAAATTTATTTTTAATATTTAATTGAAAAATAGGTTGTAATAAAATAACATCTCTTTGAAAATGAACAAAAGTTATTAGATCAAAAATATATTTCTATAACAACGAGGGCTTTTTTAGCTCATAAATATTCTGTATCTAATTTGAAAACTCTGATTCGCCAGCCATCTGGGTTTTGTTTTCAAACATGAAAACCTTGAATTATCCCTCATTTCATCTTTGTTTTCAAACCTGAGTTTGGTTATCCCTCGCCATTTCTCGCCGAAGCGGTCTTTTCCATCCTCTTCCCCCTGAGCCGTATCGCTTCTTTTACTTCTACAAATGAAATCATGATGATAACACCCTCGCGAGAAGCGTCATCTGGTTCTTGGATTGCTTGGAGAAACGGGTTGTCCTGGAACTTCTTTATCTTGCAAAAGAATCCCGGTAACATCTGTTTTTCCTGTTTGGTACACACTCCGTCGGAATTGTGAATGATGGTATTGGGACAAGAAGAGCTTAAGACACGTGTGTACGGAACAGAAATAAGAAATCATGTCACAGATTATATTCTGGAAAACCTTGGGAAATTGGATGGCTAACGTCTTTGATCTCATTGTTGATGTACATAAAAATACTAGAAGGTATTTTTTTTGTTGATATTTAACAAAAAAAATTATGTAAATAAGTGAGAGACAATAAGTTCTCGTTGCTGTTATACATAAAAAGGCCAATCACTGTGCTTATGTAAATTAAGGAAGAGGGTATTGTAATACGTTACATATAAAATTTGATATACTATGCGCATTCGTTCTACGAAGTAAGTATTCAAAGATTAAAAAGAAAGTTTAGTTTCCAATAAAGAAATTTAAATGAAGAATTAATATTTAAATATTAATAGTGCCTGATAGCATCGGTGCCACAGATTTCGGATACGAGTCCTTGCGGAGTCATGAATATTTGTAATGATTCGAATCCACCTTATTCGGTCCCGATAGTAAGATCGATTTTAGTGCATTTATTTTTCCTGTATCTAATAAGAAACTTAATTCTCCAGTCATCTTGTTTTTTTTCCTCAAACATGAAGTAACTACATTATCCCCGGCCATTTCATCTTCACTTCTACTCTCTGAGTTTGGTTAAGAACGCTGAAGCGGTCTTTTCTATCCTCTTCCACCCCTGAGCCGTATCGCTTCTTTTACTTCTACAAATGAAATCAAGATAATAATACCCTTGTGAGAAGCATCATCTGGCTCTTGGATTGCTTGGAGAAAACTTGCTTCTTTTATCTTGCAAGAGAATCCCCTCGAACATCTGTTTTCCTGTTTGGTACACCTCCGCCGGAATTGTGAAGGATGATATTGGGACAAGAAGAGCTTAAGACATGTGTACGGAACATAAATAAAAATTATGGTAGAGATTATATTCTGGAAATGAGATATATAATGTCTCGGGACGTATTGTTGATGAATGAAAAGAACTGAGGGTATGTTTTGTTGATGTTTAACCTGAAGAAATATGTAAATAAGTGGGGAAAATAAGTTCGTTGCTGTTAAATATAAAAGGCGAATCTCTCTGTGCGTATGTAAATTAAAAGAGATGGTATGATTATACATAACATATAAAATTTGATATAATATATGTGTTCGTTCTAGAAGTTAAGAATATTCTTTATTTCAGGAATAAATAAGATTCTATTAAACTGTAGGAAAGAATTCTTTTATTCTTCGAAAAGGAAAGAAATTTCAATGAAGAATTTAAATAAATAAATATTTAAATATTAATTATATTAATGGACCGACTGACTAGCACTATAGAATCGGTGCACAGATTTCGCACTACGAGTCTTGCCAGGGTCCATGGATATTTTCGCAATGATTCGAATCCAATCTTATTTTTGTCCCGATCTAATATGGTTGTGGTGTTCGGTCCACTATTAAACAGTAGTCCCTGCCTAATATGACTGTAGGACCCAGGGCTGATAACCCTGCCCCGTAAAAGAAAATCTCTCCTGTCTCAGAATCTGCCACTAGGCAGACAACCTTGGCCCATGGCCCATCATGGGGCTGTTGACCACTGAAGAAGAAATATATTAATATTTTAAATTATAAATTAAATACTACGTTAATTAAAAGAAAGATTATTTTTAGTAAAACATAAAATTTTCTTTTTTTTTTTTTATTTCAAAATTCGATTCTTGAAAAACTTTGCATCATCATTGAAACGAAGACAAATTTATCCGTGGTGGGCCAAGACTTTACCTATTGGCAATTTTTGATAAATATGTTGTCTTTTTATCGGGCCATTTTTATCAACCTTTGCAGTTATATTAGGCCTACGGTTTAAAGTGGATTTCTGAACTTAAAACATCCCACATCTTGGCACCGCGGTTCTCGAACCATGAAACCTGTGACGCATAGCCCCGATTTAACAAACCATGTGCTTCTACTGAGAAACGTTTGGTTTTCACACCGGAGGGAAATATATTTAGCACAACCCTGTGTATTAGTTGATCTAAACTCGCGCGGTAATGAAATATATTTCGCTCACCTTGCGTCTATCTGAGTTCGAGTTTTTGCTTGAGAAAACTTTAATGTAAGAGTGCGCTAGTCCTCGACAGTCAAGCCCCCTAAAATTCGATGAAAATTTTATTTTCTTCAAATTGGAATTTTCCAAAAATTTTTTTTATTTTATTTAGTGAAGGATCTTATCTAATTTTCAGAGAGATTATAATCTTTAAACTTTAAAAATGGATTTATATTTTTAAGGGGTTTTGTTTGGATGAACAATTTTTTGTAATATCAATTTTAAATAATATCGCTTGCAAATTTTGGTATTAGATTTTTGATTTTGATTTTGCTTTTTCTTTTATTTTTGACTTGATCACGAATATTGAAGAAATCATCATGCACATAAAGATAAAATTTGACACAGATTCTAAAAGCATTTTTGCTCTTCTTAAGAAGTGTAATTTAAATCAGTAAAATATAAAATACAAATTGGATGCTTTATGAACATGGAGAATCGAGTCATTCATCCAAATGTAGCCGCTTAATTAGCAGACGTGAATAAAACTTCCCGCAATTACGATTTTCCCTCATTTTTATGACAGTGACATGAATTATTTTCTTTATATCTTTCTTGGTAATTATTCATACATATATTTAGATATGTCAAAAGCTTCCTTTAATTGATAACATCATAGCTTTGTGGTTCATATTATATACATCGTATTCTGTTTAATTATTGAATTTGTCATGGTATTCTGTTGTCAGGGCCGGAATTTTCCTTGACGCAAATTATAGGCTTTAGCCTAAGATGTATAATCAAAATCCTAAAATTCAAATTTATTGCATATTTTATTGCAAATTTACTAATTGTTGCACATTTATTGCATATTTTTTATTGCATGTTTTATTTTCGTAGTCAAATATTTTTATTATTTGAATTTTCATTTCTTTGTAAATGTTGTGTGTAAGTTATTGTTATTGTTACAAGTACTTAAGATGCTAAGAATAAATATCCAAATAAGTCTTCTCGGCTTTTTTTTTTATTTATTATCCGTGCCACATTTTTTATAAAGATTAGTACCCTGTATCACAACATGTTTCATTTAAAATATTGATATATATCACTGTAATGATGTTTTTTATTATCTCTCATGTAATTTACAAACTTAAAAATGGGAGCTTGGGCCTCATAAATGGAAAGACTTTTGTTCTTTTCATCTAAATCCGGCCTTGTCTGTACTAATTATTTAGCACTTAATTCGCTCGAAGAATCCTCTCTAAAGACAATATCAAACTCTTTGTTTCTCATCAAAGTCGTTTCGTGGAATATAAGGTTCCTAAAAACCGATAGTAAATGCATAACTTTGCTATATATCTATAGATACTATACATGATATTATAGTAACTATTTACATGCATTTAGTACTTAATTCACTTTGGAGAATCCTTCCTAACTACAATAATCATCCTTTTGCTTCTCATGAAAGTCATTTCGTGGAATAACAGGTTCCTAAAAACAGATAGTAAATATATATAAGTTTGTTATATATCTATTGATACATGATATTAAAAGCATTTTTTATTTGTCAATATAATTTTTTTGATTGCATGAAACAATCAGATTATACAGACATTTTTTTACATGTCATATTTTACATTTATTTTTTTATCTAATAACTTTTAAATAGTTCTTTAAATAATCAGTACTTTTATCTTGGCATTAAGTACTTAATTCGCTTGGCTACCTTAAAAACAAAATCTCACATTCCAAATTATTCCCTTCTTTATATCAATGTGGCTTTTTAAATTGCGCTTCAATTCTTCAAGAAATTTTACTAAGCAACATTTTCCAGACATATTCAAAGATTCAATCTCCAAGTTTCAATCTTCTTTTTTCCTTTTATTGCACACTATCTGATATATAACCACAAAAGATGTAGTCGGAACCTAGTAGTAGCTTGTTCATTTTAATAATGCTTCTAGATGTTTACCAAAGAATGTCTGCTCAAGATGCATTTCGCGTACCTTACTAAAGACGTAAAAGGGGACCATAAAGAACATTTTCAGGATGTATCTTGACTGCGGTATGCGCAACCAGGAAAAAATATCGTCTTCTGACTCTTAAAAGTTTGCCTTGGTTTTTGTTCCTAACGTTTTTTGCCACGCAAGACAGCACCTGCAAACGATCTTTTCGGGTGATTTTAGGAGAATGTGTAACTGTAACCGCGTCCTGTAGGACATAAATTATTGAAGATGGAGGCCCAACGTTTCATAATCGGTACTAAAAGAGAAACGAGTAAAAGGCATAAACGCGTGTTTATTTGGAGGTTACTTACTTTTTGCTTTGAAATCGATGGGCCAGATTTGAATTGTAGAGTGGATTTGTGTTCGGTTAGAATGTTAAATAGCAAATTGCCCGGTTCTTTTTCGCTACTTTGCGGGTAACATGAGTCGGAGACATTCAGAAAGATTTATGGTGTAATAGATTCATTTTTGCTCTTTCTGTTCGAAGTGCAATATAATGTAGTTTCAGTTTATCTGTCTGTTATGGCAAAGTTAGTCATGATTCGGAGACATGCTGTTGTGTTAGGCTTGTTAGTACAATGGATCTATTCTTTTTGCATGCAAATATGACTTTAATTTTTTTTGACATTTAAGACATTCTATAAATTTGAATTTTTACTAACTCAAACATTGACAAAAAAAGAAAAGTAGAATTGCAGTTTAAGATCTTCAGGAACATTGACACCGACGGTGTTTTTAAAATTATAATCTGTTTTTGAGAGCTATTTTTTATGAAAAAACTCTCCAGTTAGTTACTGTTTGAAACTAACAAGGTAATCGTCATATTGTATAACACTCATAATATCGTATTCCTTGCTTCGTAATTATTGTAAAATTAGACTTTATAAGTCACTATTCTAAAAAAAATGAAATACAAATTTCAGTTTATCTGTCTGTTATGGCAAAGGTAGTCGGCTTGTTAGGGCTATGGATGGACTTTTTACATGCAAATTTGAATTCAATTTTTTTCAGATGTGAAACATTTTACAAATTTGAATTATTACTAACTCAGGGGAAAATAATAAAAATACTGTTTAAGCTCTTCAGGAACACTGACACAGACGTTTTTTTAAAAATATTATAATTTTGAGAATTATTTGTTATGAAATCCTGTCAAACACAAAAGCAAAGTGATTGTCGTGTTACAACACTCATCATAGTGTATTGCTTACTTTGGAAATATTATGTCATGGCAATAATGGTGATGCTTCATTTATGTGCCAGATTTGAATTGTTGAGTGGATTTGTGTTCGGTTAGAATGTTAAATAACAAATTGCCCGGTTCTTTTCGCTTCTTTACGGATAACATGCTTCGGAGACATTCAGAAAGATTTATAGTACAACAGACTCATGCAATCAAATATAGTTTCAGTTTATCTGTCTGCAAATTTAATTTTAATCTTTTTTTCAGATTTGAGACATTTTACAAATTTGAACTGTTACTAACTCAAGGCAAAATAAAAAAAAGTAGAAATACAATTGAAGCTCTTCTTCCCTTCAGACACAATGACAAAGTGATCGCCGTATTGTAACACTCAGCATATTGTCTTCCTTTGTAAATATTGTAACATTAGACCATATCACTATTCTAACAAAATGAAATTTTGAAATGCCATGGCAATAATGATGATCCTTAAAAGAACTAGTTTATCCTTAAGCAGTGAAATACTTACATTTAAATTTTACCTTTAAGAATCAACATCTGTATATATAAACATTTTTTTTTTTATAAAAAAAAAATTAGCATTCTTTGTGTGAGTGTTTTTTATAATTAACATATTGGCAAAGCTCTTTCTTCATACTTTCTAGCTTTTAAAGTACTCCAATTTATAAAGACTGCATAAATTGCAAAGTTTATGGAATTAAAATTTTTCATTATTTATTAACATAAATTCCAAAGAAAATTTATCTTTTTCGGGACTTTGATGAAGTTAAATCACTTATATTCTTTTCTTACAATATGGGTTTAAATTGTTATCTTGTCAAAAGCTTACATTTTTGATAAAGTTTTTAACTCATCCAAGCCTGAGGGAAAAAATATTCCACATAAAAAAAAAAAAAATTGAAACTTGTTTTCATTCCCTTTGCCCTCGGGACGCATAAAACCACAAAAACGGATTACGCCAAAGTGGTGGTGTACTGCTAATTATAAACCAACCATTCATACTGACGATTGAAAAATTGCCACAGTTCAAGAGAAAATTGTGTTTCTCTGAAGGTATGATATCATTATAAAATATTGGGCGAAAAAATGTTGTACTATGAAATCGATTTCTAATAATAATAATAATAATGTGGCTTTTTTGTAATTACTGTTATTGCAACAGATACATTGTTTATGGATGTTTTTCTCTCCCACGATTAAAGGATGAAGAGTTTTTTGACTTTTAATCTTAATCTTAATCTTGTATTTTGAAAATTTTTGTATCGGAAAGAGATTTCTTGTTCATGAGAAAGAATTTCTAGATAATTTTAAACTAGAGTTCGGTATTTTTATACATATTATTTTATAAAATTTATGACTGTGAGCCCATTTTGGATGTACAAATGTAATTCTATATTCATCAGTATTATCCTATTAAAGACAATATTCTTTAACAGACTAAATAAAGACAGACAATATTCTTTAACAAGTACATAATAACAACCATCACTTAAATTTGACAGTAGGCAAGCAGTGTTGTGGATATTTTAAATTTTTAACACAAAAT
This sequence comes from Caerostris extrusa, assembly GCA_021605095.1. Taxonomy (NCBI): domain Eukaryota; kingdom Metazoa; phylum Arthropoda; class Arachnida; order Araneae; family Araneidae; genus Caerostris; species Caerostris extrusa. Next base: position 71,226 of record BPLR01003617.1, on the reverse strand, counting down.
GCACTTAGTATTTTGTACTAATGAGAAAACCTGTCACTCAAATCTCATAGCAAATAATCAGTGTCATGGGTAACGAGACCTCATGAAATTAGCCATTGTCTGTTCGATCTTCACAGGTAAAAAAATTACTGAATGGGATATGGACTACACCATGAGTTGTTTCATAGAGATTGGTGATAGACCATGGGCTGGGAAAGTGTCTACTCCAATAAGAAGTGAGGAAAGCTGACCCCGCCACTTGATGGATTTTCTCAAAGGAAAGTTTTTTTGGAGAAGAAGAGAGACGACAAGAATTGTTGTTTTTCTTTTTTCTCTGAAGTGACCGAACGAACGTTCGCTCCTTTTTTTCAAAGTGAGCCGCTTGTGGTATCGTGTATAACGCCGTGTGATAATTAAGGTCTGTCGCAGACTACCTGTTAAGAAATCGTCGTAGACTGGAGAACTCACAAAATTTCCGTCTTTGGAGTGAACTGCACTTGTGTATCTAATTTATATCTTTAATTTTCATTCCATTGTAAATGGAGTTATGTATGTATAAATAATGCTTGTAAGTAAAATTTAAAGTGTTGCCGTGAACCAGAAAGTGGCCCTCTTCTTGAAGCTGTTATAGGTCTAGTATAGGCAGAGACGTTATAGTACCAATGAATTTAGTATTTTTATGCTGATGTTACGTAGGCTTTTAATTATTTGTACTTAGTAAATGCAACCATTAAATACGTCTTTATAGTAAGATATTTGGTTTGGATTTCAAAAACATTACTGCATATCTCTCATTAATATATCACTTTTGGTATCTCCATTGCTCCGATGAATTGCATGCTGCCTGATCGCCAATTGACTAGATCAACCATCAAAAGTAAACCACCAGGTCAACCATCAAAGTTACACCATCACTTTGGCGTAATCCGTCTAGTGATCGCCAATTGGCTTCAGGTTCGAATATTGGCGGTGGCATGGATGCTTGTTAGTGCTTCGGAAACCACTTTAAACAGTAGGTCCTGGTCTAATTAGCCTAATGTGTGCATGAAATGGCCGTAAAGCGACAAACCAAACCGATGAATTGCGTACCATTTATTCCATTTGAAAGAAAAACCAATTTTGAAAAAAAAAAAAAAACCTGTCAATAATTATTTTAAATGAAACATAGTGTTTTTAATTTAAAATAAAATGTAAACAATAGTATGTAATAACATCATAATATTTAAAATCTTTGTCAAAAGTTTTTAGCAGATAAAAATGCACATAACAATTTTGAACATTAAATATTGTAATGTCGGAATAAAATGACGTACAACTATTTTATATAAATGAGCTATTTTATTTGAAGTCGTACATGTGTTGTTTTTTGCATCAAAATTTATTGTTGCCATTTTCATAGTAATCGAGATGAAACTTATTTATAAGCCGAATAAAAAAGAATAATTAACGATGATCATCAGTCAGATTTAATCCTTATCCCATTGTGTAAAATGAAATAACAATAAATATAAATGAAACACTGATCCATTAAACAAGTGTAATTTATCCGAAGAATTTAGTAAGTATCTTTTCTTAAACCGAAATACTTTCTTCGCGCTAATTAGATAACCATTGCCGAATTCAAAGAGATTGCAATTCTCAAAATCCTTCCACTACAGTGACATTCTACTCAGTAGAGCTTTCTTAGAAAGCTGTTACAAATTGCTTTCTCAGAAAGACATACAATTAAGCATTCGCATAGTTTAGACTTAAATAATGATCTGCTTTGCAGTTATTTGCGACACAGGGACATAAACTCGGGTTGAAATGCATTCATTCCATTACATTGAAGAGCAAACTTGTTATTATCCACAAAACAACTCGAATTTTCAGGGAATAAGACTGAAATGTAGTTTGTAATGAATGTGTTTTACGTAATTGCTTGGTTTCCTGGTTTGTTTTAAATATTTTGTAACCATAATTAGTTGCTGAAACGAATTTCATGCACAAGAAAATTTCCAATTTTAATAAGAGAGGGAACTGTGTGAACATTTCATTCTCACATATATAATCTATCGTTTATATTTAATTATTTATAGTTAGTTAGTTATTAGGAATAATTTCGCAAATCTCGCCAATCAGGCATCATTGTATATTTAAATATCGCCAACAAAGGTAAAGTCCAAGTCTATTCCTTTAAATCCTCTGCAAAAAGCTGCTCGATGGCCAATTAGGGGCCTAATGGCAGAGTGACTGTCGCTCAGTGCCACAGGTTTCGGGCCAGAGTCCCGGCGGTGCAATGGATGTTTGTAATGGTTCGGAATGCACTTTAAACTGTAGGTCCTGGGTAGTGCTAAATGAGTAACATCGTACACGGAATGGATTCTTCAAGGCTAGTTTGTATAGGCTACTCACAGGGGTATGGTCAATGCGAACCAGTCCTCGACGCAATTAAAAATGTAATATAAATCTTAACATTAAATGCCACAATGTCGGAATAAAAGTATGTACAATTATTTCTTATAAATGAGTTATTTTATTTGTCAATAATGGTTTTATTTAAACATAATATTTTTTTAATTTAAAATAAAAATGTAAAAAATGGTATACAGTAACATCATAATATTAAAATTTTTTATCAAAAGGTTTTATTGATTCAAATGCACATTAATAACATTAAATACCGCAATGTCGGAATAAAATGATGTACAATTTTTTTATAAATCAGCCTATTATATTTGTCTATATTTGTTTTATTTAAACATGTTTTTTAATTTAAAATAAAATGTAAAAAAGGGTATACAATAACATCATAATTTTTAAAATTTTTGTCAATATGTTTTGATTCAAATATACGTAATGAACATTAAATACCGCAATGTCGGAATAAATAAGGTACAATTATTTTATATAAATGAGCTATTTCATTTGTAAATAAGGATTTTAATTAAATATAAGGTTTTTAAAATTGAAAATAAAATGTAAACAATGGTATACAATAGCATCATAATATTAAAAACTTTTGTCAAAAGTTTTTAGTCATTCAAGCGCACATAATGGTCTTGAATATTAAATATCGCAATGTCGGAGTAAAATGGTATACAACTATTTTATACCTAAAAATGAGCTATTTTGTTTAAAAATTGTACATGTTTTGTTTTATTCTCTGTGTCAAAATTTATTGTTGCTATTTCTAATCGAAATGAAGTTATTTATAAAACCGAATAGCAAATGAATAATTAATAGCAGTCAGATTTAATCCACATCTCATTGTATAAAATGAATTAATGACAAATATAAATGAAACACTGATCCATTAAACAAGTGTAATTCATCCGAAGAATTTAGTAAGTATCCTTTCTTAAACCGAGATACTTCTTTCGGGCTAATTAGATAACCATTGCCGAATTCAAAGAGATTGCAATTCTCAAAATCCTTCTACTACAGTGGCATTCTACTCAGTAGAGTTTCTTAGAAAGCTGCTACAAATTGCTTTCTCGGAAAGACATATAATTAAGCATTCGCATAGTTTAGACTTAAATAATGATCTGCTTCGCAGTTATTTGTGACACGGGAACAGAAACAGGTTGAAATGCACTCATTCCATTACATTGAATCGCAAACTTGTTATTATCCACAAAACAACTCGAATCTTCAGGAATAAGACGGAAATGTAGTTTGGAATGAATGTGTTTTAAGTAATTGCTTGGTTTTCAGGTTTGTTTTAAATATTTTGTAACCATAATTAGTTACTGAAACAAATGTCATGCACAACAAGAATAATTCAATTTGAGTAAGACTGTGGGAACATTACATTCTCACATATATAATCTATCGTTTATATTTAATTATTTATAGTTAGTTAGTTATTATGACTAATTTCGTAAATCTCGCCAATTAGGCATTATCGTATATTTAAATATCGCCAACAGAGATAAAGACTAAGTCTGTTTCTTTAAACCCTCTTCAATAAAGATGCCTGATGGCCAATTATTGCCCTGATGGACGACTGACTAGCGTTCTGGCGCCACAGGTTTCGGGTTCGAGTCTCGGCTTTGCCATGGATGCTTGTAGTGGTTCAGAATCCACTTTAAACCATAGGTCCCGTCTAACAGGATCGTAGAGCGTTGTTGGAGTAGTGTTACTCGCGTTTGTAACATATCTTCAAGCTACACGCATCTTCTGGGTTAGTACTAAGTGAGTAACTTCCAGTGTTTGCCTTAAACTATCAAAGACAACTGTTTAAGTGTTTGCCAGCTGCATTAAAAATACTAAAAATGTTGATACAAATTTAACCTTTTTATTTAACAATGTGGGGAAATTCTACACGTGCTCCCTGGGTAGTGCTAAATGAGTAACAGCATTCGTCGGTGCAGAGTACACGACATGCCTTCTTCAAGGCTATAAATGAATTTCAAGCACAACAAGAATATTTCCAATTTCTGCCAGAGAGAGACTGAGCGAACATTTCATTCTCATATATATAATCTGTAGTTTATATTTAATTATTTATTGTAGTTTTCTATGTCTAATTTCGTAAATTTCTCCTGTTATGCATCATTGTATTTTTAAATATCACCAACAAAGATAAAGTCGAAATCTGTCCCTTTAAACCCATCGCAATAAATTAATAATATGTATTAAGATTGATTCTTCTTATTCAATGTCGCAACATCCCTATGGTGGGCCAAGGCCGTGTGCCTATCAGCAGATTTCGAGACAGTAAATGTTTTTGTGTACGGGGTAGGATTGTCAGCTCTACGCACAACACTCTACAGTCATATTAGACCGGGACCTACGGCTTAAAGTGGATTTTGAACCACTTCAAATTCCATGGCACCGCCTGGATTGAACCCATAACCTGCGGCACACACACTGCGGTAAATGTCTTTGTGTACGGGGTAGGATAGTCACTCTTTACGCACCATCTAGTCATATTAGCCCCCTACGGCTTAAAGTGGATTTTGAACCACTTCAAATTCCATGGCACCGCCTGATTGAACTCATAACCTGCGGCACACAGCGCTATGTGACATCACTACCATCAGGCCCCCAATCTATTTCCTACATGACGTACATTTTAAAGTATTTTTTTAGTTGGTGTTACGTAGACTTTTTATTATCTATTCTTAGTAAATACAACCATTAAATAAGTGTTTATAGCATGATATTTTGTTAAAATTGGTTTGGATTTCAAAAATTACTGTTGTATATTTCACATTAATACGCCGCTTTTGTTATGTCAATTGCTCCGAGTTGCATATCAATAATTTTATTTGAAAGAAAAATCAATTAATGGAAAAAAGTTAACAATGATATTAATTAAACATGATGTATTTTTAATTTAAAATAAAATGTAAACAATGGTATACAATAACATCATATTTTTTAAAATTTTTGTCAAATGTTTTTGGTTGATTCAAACGCACCTAATAATCTTAGACATTAAATACCGCAATGTCGGAATAAAATGAACTATTTTATTTAAAAATCTGACATGTATTATTTTCTGTATTATTCTGTATTAGTATTATTCTTACATAATTATTCCTAGTGTCACAATTTATTGATGCTATTTTCATAGGAATCGAAAAGAACTTATTTATAAAAACCGAATAAAAATGAATAATTAATGATTATCATCAGTCAGTTTTAATCTTTTTTTTCCATTGTGCAAAAATGAAGCAACCGTAAATATAAATGAAACACTGATCCATTAAACAAATGTAATTCATCCGAAGAATTTAGTAAGTATCCTTTCTTAAACCGAAATACTTTCTTCGCGCTAATTAGATAACCATTGCCGAATTCAAAGAGATTGCAATTCTCAAAATCCTTCCATTACAGTGGCATTCTACTCAGTAGAGTTTCTTAGAAAGCTGTTACAAATTGCTTTCTCGGAAAGACATATAATTAAGCATTCGCATAGTTTAGACTCAAATAATGATTTGCTTCGCAGTTATTTGTGACACAGGAACTTAAACTCAGGTTGAAATGCATTCATTCCATTACATTGAATCGCAAACTTGTTATTATCCACAAAACAACTCGAATTTTCAAGGGAATAAGACTGAAATGTAGTTTGGAATGAATGTGTTTTACGTAATTGCTTGGTTTTCAGGTTTGCTTTAAATATTTTGTAACCATAATTAGTTGCTGAAACGAATTTCATGCACAACAAGAATAATTCCAATTTCTGTAAGTAAAGAACTGTGTGAAGATTTCATTCTCACATATATAATCTATCGTTTATATTTAATTATTTATAGGTAGTTACTGTGACTAATTTCGTAAATTTTATTGTCTGTTCCTTTAAATCCTCAGCAATAAATCTGGCAGTATGTATTAAGATCCATATTACAAATATATTATTAATCCTACAGGGGCTGATGGCTGAGTGACTAGAGCTCTGGCGCTTGCGGCCACATGTTTCGAGTTGGAGTCCCGGCGGTGCCAAATATGTTTGTAGTGCTTCGGAATCCACTTTAAGCCATAGGTCCTGGCCTAATATGATCGTAGAGCGTTGTGCTGGTAGTGTTACTCGCGTCCGTAGCATATCTTCCAGCTAGACGTTTCCCATGGGTAGTGTTAAATGAATAACAGCATTCGTCGTTGCAGCCCACACGACATGCCCTCTTCAAGGCTAGAAACGAATTTCATGCACAGCAAGAACATTTCCAATTGCCGCGTGAGAGTGAGAACTGTGTGTTCTCACATATATAATATATATATTTAATTTTTATAATTATTTACAATGACTAATTTCGTAAATTTCTCTAATTAGGCATCATTGTATTTTTAAATATCACCAACAGAGATAAAAATCGAAGTTTATTCCTTTAAACAACACCATGGTGGGTTGCTACTGTGTAGGAGGAATCACGATTACTAATTTTATTCCAAAACAATGTACGTTATGTGGACGTAGATTTTTTTTTTTGATTTGATTCTTATCTATTTTTTTCAAGTTCGGTATGTCTTGCGTTCAACTGTCAAATGCCATGAACAACTCACTGATGGACAGGAGGCAATTAATTCGGACATTTCAAAAATCGCCGGTATCAGTTTCAAATGAATATAATACTCAAACACAAATGAATATTTAGATGTTCAATTGCACACGGATGTCAAGGACAGTTTCAGCAACCTAAAAAGAAAAAAAATTTTTAATTCTATAAGCCTCGGGAATTTTAAATTGAAAGTTGGTCTTACTTTTGGACACTGTAGTATTTATTTTATAATGATTATTTTAATTGACAACAAAATTGTGTATTATAATAATGTTAGTTACCATAATTTTTTTGGTTTCATGGTTTGCAATATTTTCGGCTTTAAATTGATCAATTCAAAGAAAAAAAGTAATTTTCCGTCAAAAATTCAAATACTTTTTCAATATCTAATCTTCCCATTCATCTTTTCTCCGAGACGAGCTTTAAAAAAAATTGTCATTTATATTTCCTTATTTCCCCCTGATATACCAGAAAAATTCAACAAATGACTCTACAAGAATACCCTCAATCTGATATGCGCACCTATTCAGCTCCATCCAATTCCTCCACGTCACATTCCTAGCAGCCAATCATCAATCTTTTCAGAAAGTCTTCCGTGCAATATCTCACACAGAGATTTCTCCAGTTTGGCGGTCCTCGCGACCTTTGAGTCGTCCACAAATTGCAAGGCGGAAACTTCATTAACTGCAATGGAAGCAGCAAGCTACTGTGGCTGTTATGTCATGATGACGTGACTGCTGTCTTCTGTCCATTCCAGATTTTTTATTTGTCTAGAGGAATTCCTATATTGTGACGTCATTAGGGAGATAAATGGTACCCGCAGATGCAGTAAATCCTTGGTGGAATATCGGATATTATCTGAAGGTTTTTGTAGATGAGACAACGTATTTGTTGATATGGGCAATTTGTATTCATGAGTACGCTTGTATTTTTTTGAGAAACGATTAGGAATTCGGGCTTTGCTCTGTTGACAACAGACGAATCATCTAAAATAAGTCCGAAGAAAACTTTTTTTTTAACGGCTCGAATAGGAATTCGAGTTTTTTTTTTCTTTTTTTTTTTTTTTTTTTTGAAACTGATTCCGGCGGCGATTTTTGAAATGTCTGAATCACTTGAGCAAAGAACTTGCATTCAATTTTGTTTGTGGAAACGTATAGAATGTTGCAGAAGGCATTCAGTGAGCATTCTAAACCGGAAAGAAATATTTACAAGTGGTATAAACAGTTCAAAGAAGGCAGAGAATGCGTTGAAGACGAAGAGCCCTCTGGGCGACCATCAACATCAACCGACGAATCTTGCAAACCGTCGATTTACAATTAGAGACCTTGCTGATGATGTTGGAATTTCAAAAGATCGGTCAATTAAATTTTGGGCCTCAAACACGTCAAATTTCGATCTGAATGCGCCGGGTCACACTGCATTGATTCTTCGTGACTTTTCGCCAAAAATGAAACCCATACCCATACCCCATCCATGAAATCCATACCCCAAAAATGAAACCCATATTCTCACAGTATTCACACCGTGCGACTTTTGGCTATTCCTTAAACTCAAAAGACCACTCCGGGGACACCGTTTTGAGTCGATTGAAGAGATTCAACGTGAATCGCCGCCCGCCGATGACTTTTTAGCATGCATTGGGAGGATTGGTAAAAAAAATGGCATAAGTGGATTGTGTCGGAGGGGATTACTATGAAGGCGATGAAATAAATTTGGAAGAATAAATAAAGAGTTTTTGAAAATAAAAATAATTGGTCTTACTTTTTGGGCACAGTAGAATTCTAGATTTTTATTTGTCTAGAAGAATTCCTAGATGGTGACTTCATTAGTGAGATAAATGGTACCCGCAGATGCAGTAAATCCTGGGTGGAATATCGGATATTATCTGAAGGTTTTTTTGTAGATGAGACAAGGTATTTGCTGATATGTGCAATTTGTATTCATGAGTACGCTTGTACATATTTTGAGATACGAGTAGGAATTCGAGCTTTTCTGTGTTGACATCTGAAGAATCATCTAAAATGTCCATACAAAACTTTTTAAAGGTATTAAAATTCAATGCTTTTGAAAAGAATATCTCTTTCTTCAAAGGCAGATAACAGTAAGCTATATATATATTTTTGAAGTAGTATGTGAGCTATTTCATTTCTTTATTTATGATGATACTTTTAAGAAAGTCTTGCCTCAGGGCTGAGTCTTTCGGGTTCATAAATATTGGAATAGTTTGAAAGGGAAAATAAAGCAAGAAATTGTGTTATGTCAATTTCGGTAGAAATTCATTTTAGGTTTTCAGTAAAAATTTTAAAAGTTGCTTAAAATAAAGTGAAAATTTGACATAAATTATTTTAGTTACGTTTATTAAATAGCAGTTGCATTTATTAAGTTGTACAAGCACTTCAATAAAAATCACTTTATTAAAATATATGAATACAAATTTAAATGATTTGGAAGTGAACGTATAAATGCATTTTATAATGAAAATAGGTTTGTTTTCACGCTTTTGTTGGTGGCCTTCAATAATCTCTTTGTAAGTCCCAATTTTTGGACAGATTAAAAAAAATACACGAGTTTCTATCATTTATAAACAGTAAAAATATTATAAACGAATTAGAAAATGAATTAACGTTTGTTTTAAATTCCTGTTATTAATTAATTCAATAAAACATATCAATATTTCAATTTATTTATTGAATAATAATTTTCATTAAAAATATTTCTTAAAAATAATTTTGTATAATTTTTGAGTGATACTACTATGCCGAAAAGTAAGACCAATTATTTTTTTCAAAAATTATCTATTTCTTTTTCCAAATTTATTTCATCGCCTTCAAAGTGATCCCTTCCGGACATAATACACTTATGCCAACTTTTTTTCCAATCTTCAATGCATGCTAAAAATCATCGGTAGGGAAGGCCTTCAAAGCGCGTGCCGATTCACGTTCAATCTCTTCAATCGGCTCGAAACGGTGTCCCCGGAGTGGTCTTTTGAGTTTAGGGAATAGACAGAAATCGAACGGTGTGAATACCGTGGTTGTGGAAAGATATGGGTTTTATTTTTGGCAAAAAAAGTCATGAAGAATCAATGCAGTGTGAACTGGCGCATTCAGTGTTTTCGGTACCAATCGAAATTTGACGCGTTTGAGGCCCAAAAATGAAATTGACCCATCCTTTTGAAATTCCTTAAATTATTGATCAGCAAGGTCTCTGGTTTGCAAGCACCAATTCTTAAATTTTTGAACGTGAACTTCGTCGGTTGTGGGTGAGGGTCGACCAGAGGGCTCTTCGTCTTCAACGCATTCTCTGCCTTCTTTGAACTGTTTATACCACTTCTAAACCTTTCTTTCCGATATAGGAATGCGCACCTAATGCCTTCTGCAACATTCTATACGTTTCCGCAAACAAAATTGAATGCCAGTTCTTTGCTCAATTAATTCGGACATTTTAATAATCGCCGGACTCAGTTTTAGATGTCAAGGACAGTGCCAGCAATCTAAAAAAAAAAAGAAATGAAATAAGCCCCGAGAATTTTAAATTGAAAATTGATCTTACTTCTTGAACACGGTAGTATACTCGTGGCTTTGTTAAACCACAAAAATTCCACGCAACCGTAGGTCCCGGTCTCATATGACCGCAACTCAGCTCTAGTCACGGTGATGTGGTGTGGTGTAGTAGTCCTAGGAAGTGTCTGGTTTGGTTTACTTTAGGCTAATTAGACCGGTACCTGCAGTGTAAAGTGGATTCCGAACTACTAACAAACATCCATTCCACTGCCAGGCTTCGAACTTGAAGCCTGCGGTACCAAAAGTCAGAGAGCTATCCAATTGTCCATCTGGCCACCTCCAATGTCAAATGTAGCTATCTTGTTGACAATCCATGTTGCAACGGATGTCTTCACACTGTTCGAGCAGACACTCGTTATCTTAGAAATGATCCAAATTGCTGACTCAGGGTATGTGGGTGGCTGAATGGGTCCACAAAGGCATGAAGACAAATGTTCGGTTGAATACCAGCGGAATGTGATCGTGATACTGAACTGTGGTTTATCGTCTTGTATCATTGTTGCTCCGTCTTAATCGAAATTTCATAAAAATATGGGATTACTCTAGAGGGCCATACAGAACACCGTGTGGTATCTCAAAGGGCCTAGTCTGTCACTAATACTCAAAAAGTTAAACATGTTGCCTTCACACCCTTGTAAGCCCGTACAACTACGTCACATACCCTGAGTCAGAAACTTGTGTTGCTTCCAGTATGATGATGTGTTCCCGAGAGAATAATGATGATCTGAGAGGAAATATATTTAATGCAACTTTGGGTATTAAATGGCCTACAGGCTCTCACATGTAGAGGAAATATATTTCGCGCACCGTGCGCGTATCCGAGTTTCGAGTTTTCAGCTTAGAAGTAGAATGCTTCCCCGAATCTGTAGTTATTTATAGTTATCTTCAAATGTGTTAAATATTGTATGTTTCTAATTGTGTGTGTGTCAATAAAGATGTGAATTCTCCAACCTGAGCCTCAAGTATCACAACCAAACCACACTCAGTTACAATCTGATTGCCGAAACTACACACTACATCTGTTTGTTAACATTAAACATTGTTTTAAAACATTGAATAGTAAAAAATTATAGACGATTTATTCTTAACATAATGATAAAAAATAAAGTTTCTTTCACCAATGTAATTGACATGAAATTTCAGATTTGGTTTTTGCAAAAATAATTTAATTTATTTTGAAGTAATTTAAAAAATAATATAATATCTTTAATTGATTTCAGAAATGCACTTATTAGTTCGAAATTTCTGAGTATAAAACGTATAATTTCAAAATGCATAAAATTCTCCACACAATTAATGAATGTAAAGAAAAATTAATTAAAGAAATTTTGTAAAATATAAAAGCTGCAATAAAAAAGCAAAGATAATAAAAGGAAGATAATAAAAAAGCAAATTTAAAAAAAAAAAAAAAAATCAAAAGAAGCAATTTAATGTTAGTTTTTTAAAGAAAATGATGTCATGCTTAATTAAATCTTACTTTAATTAAATGTGAAATTTAATTAATTTCCATTAAATGAACTATCTAATTGTAGCTTTTGTATTTTACAAAATTGCTTTAATTAATCTTATATTTCTTTTACTAATAAAATTAATTAATAGTTGATTCACGTTACTCGTTAATTAATTTTATAATTAGAATTGTCTAGTCAGTTGAAACAGTATGATTTTTGTCATCAATTTTTAAACTTTAAACCAATTATGATTTCATCAAAGAAAAATCTATTAGAATAAAGTTATAATTAATTTTGTGTTAGGATACATTTTAATTAAAACGTTTCTTTAATATTGTATTTAAATAATTCTTGATTAAAATATAACTTATGTGTTAGCAATATCATTCATTATTAAAGAGATGACTCTTATAGTTTATTCATTTTTATAGCATATCAGTTCTTTTTACTAATTTTGAAAAATATTTTCTTCCATTTTATTATTTTTCTGTTTCTTTTATATTTATACTCTGCAATTTATTACTAGTTTTAATATTGCATAGTTAAATTGTGGAAAAAAAAAAAAAATAAATATTAAGAATTTTTCTTTAATGAGAAAAAATAACTAGCTTTGTAGTGTGCAGGTTGGGCAACTAGATTGTAACTGGGTGTGGTTGGGTTGAGATACTCGATGCATAGATTGGAGAACTCACAGCTTTAAATACACGCTCACAAACACCACACACATACAATATGTAATGCATTTAAAGTAGAGATAATTATAGATTCGTGGAAAGGTTCCGCTTCTAAGCTGAAAACCCGATACTCAGCTATGCGCAGGGTGCGCGAAATATACTTCCTCTCCGAGTGAAAGTCTGTAAGTCAACAAATAAGCAGGGTTGCGCTAAATGTATTTTCTCTCGTGATGAGGAACTGTCAGTTAAGGAGAAATGGTCAGTTGGCCTACAGACTCTCACCTGTAGAGGAAGAATATTTGTTGCACCGTACGTGTAGCCAGAGTATCGGGTTTTCGGCTTAGAAATGGAATTTTTCTACGAATCTATAACCATATGTCTTTAAATGTGCTGAATATCGTATTCTCTAATTGTGTATATGTGTGGTGTTTGTGCATGTGTAGATAAAGCTACGAGTTCTCCATCCTTGCTTAAAGTATCTCAACCCAATCACACCCAGTTGTATCCCACTTTCATTTTATTTTTCTCAATTAAAATGGTTGTTCTGACAAAGGGGTTCATGCTTTCACTTTACACCAAAGAAATACGCATAACAAAATATGGTAATAAGCTCTGTCCTAAATGAATAAATACTGCTTTATATACAAGTACTTTAATTAACGACAACATCAAAAGTTATTTTTTACAAAAATGTTGTCTTTAACAAAATGACAAATATTTGTGGAAGTCAGATTTAATTTACTTTGTAGCTTGACTGATATCAGAGATGTAACATATTCAACGTTGTTCAGGAAGGGATATTAACTACATTTTCCACCATAACATCTCAATTTTGAACGTAACGCCCTATAAGTGGCTTCCCTTCTCCTCCTCCAGGCAAATGTTCGAACTTTATGGCCTGCAGATATATTGTGTTCATTCTCCACATAGATACGGAAGTTGTATGTTTTTATTCGCTTGTCGAGTTTAATGCCTGATATCTATTTTATACCTACCAGGGGCCTGATGGCCGAGTGGCTAGCGCTCTGGTGCTCGGAACCACAGGTATCGGGTTCGAGTCCCGGCGGTATTATGGATGTTTGTAGTGGTTCGGGATCCACTTTAAACCATAGGTACCGGTCTCATTTGACCGTAGAGCGTCATAGACCCCAATCAGACTTCTTCTCACCCACATCATTCCCAAACTGTAAAGGGGTAACTCAGCTCTAGGCACAGTGATGTGGCGTGTTCTAGTAGTAATAGTAGATGTTTTATACCTAAGTCAAATGAGAATAGCCCGTTGGAAACCGAACAGACTGTTCATCAGACATCTCCTGCCAGAAATTTGAACGGAATAATCTAAATTAATTGAAGCAACTAAAAATTTCATCATTAAATCGTCTATAAATTAAGCAGAGAATGGCTTTATTATTAGACATATTAACAACTAATCCATATTTATTTGCACGATGCATTCTGTAAATGCAACTAAATCAAGTTGTTATAGAACTACATGAAAAAGATTGTTTTCTATATAAACTTTCACATTTATGATGTCAATAATGACGTCGGGGAATCGCGTGATCATTTTCTCAATTTCGTTACCTTATTTTACAAATAGCACGCCACATTTCATTCTCCCTCAATAATCACGTGATGTGTTGCTGTTTTTCGTGTCAATTTCGAGTCCCACTTTCGCATCCTAATTTAGTGAAAGTCACTAACTATTTTTCCTTAATACCTATATTTCCAAGTTTGAGATCAATCTTTTAAAGGAAATACTAAATAGTTAGTAATATTTTAATAATTATTTTAGTAAATATTTTTAGTAATTATTTTTCCAATTTATTTTCTAAGTTATGCTTTTGGAATGTTTAATATGATGGATGTTACATTTTCATGTTATACACATTACTATAAAATGAGGAATTATATAAATAATGAAAATTAATGGAAAAACTGAATAAAAATAAGTTTTGTTTTATATCGATGTAGCTTTTTACCCATTAGAAGAGATATTGCATTTCTGTTGGAAGGAGAAAGGAATGTATATTCTTTAACAAGTGCATATAACAACCTATCACAAATCTGACAGCAAATAAGCGATATTGTGTATATTTATACTACATGAAATTAGTCTTTTGTTCTAACGAGAATAACCTGTACTCAAATCTGACAGCAGATATTCGGTATCATGTATAATGAGACCTCATGAAACTAGCGGTTTGTCTGTTCATTCTTCACAGATCAAAACAATTATAGATGGGACATGAACTTCGTCATGAGTTGCTGCATCGTGATTGGGGATGGACATGGGCTGAGGAAGTGTCGACTCCATTGAGAAGTAAGGAAAGCTGACGAAATTTTTAAAAGAAGCTTTTTGGAGAAGGAGAGAGGAGGCGTTTTGTGACGAGTCGACAAGACGTGTTGTTTTTCTCTTTTTCTGTAAAGTGACTGAACAGGCTGGGGATTACACTTGTTTGCAAAGTGAGCCCCTTGTGGTTTCGTGTATCACGTCGTGTGATAATTAATATCTGCTGCAGACCAGTGCATTAGATTCGTCGTAGACTCGAGAACTTGGAGTGAGCTGCACTTGTGAATCAAATTTATATTATATTTATATTAAATTTAAATTATTTTTTATATTTTTAATTTCCATTTCTATGTATAATAACTCTAAGTTAATATTATATATATATATATATATATGTATATATATATATAATATACATTTAATGCTTGTAAATATAAATTAAAGTTCTCCCATGAACCTGAAAATGATCCTCTTCTTCTAATCGTTATAGGTTTAGTATAAGCCAGTCGCTATACTGTTTAAGTAAAAGTCAGAACAGAGGTTGGAACGTTTCTCTATCATTGAAATAAAAATGTAAATTAGAATAGACATAGAGCATCAAGAGATAATCAAATTTAAAAAACACCTAACTAATTTTTTACTTTTAATTCGGAAGCAACCAGCTGTTCTAAAAAAAAAAAAATAAACACTTTCAACAAAAAATAAAAAAATCAGGTTAGTGAACTTTACTATTGCTTATTTATCCTATAAGCAGGTGTCTCAAGTGTTCGACTTCTTTGTCTGATGTTCCATATATTTTATAATCTTTATATTTGAAGTAGCTCATTCTTATTTAGGCAGGTACGCTTTTAGATACTGAGGAATGTTTTTATGCAAGTTTGAATAGAGAGATTCATTTTATTGATCTAACATATTATCCTTTTATGATTCGAAAAATACAACACAAATACAAATTATACAAATAACAAAAATACAAATTATTAAGAACAAGAGTCCTCGCAGTCTTTAAGAGACATATTCAATCTTCTAATTTAGCACGATGTTTAATTAAACAAACTCGTAAGCAATGCAGGGCAAGAATTAAAGTTTAATGTTAGTGCCTGTGAAATTAGAGAGGAAAAATTCCCAATTAAGGAAGGAATGGAAACTCTAAATTAAACACCTGTTCCACTGCTACACGTTCATTCATACTTACTGAACTCTGGGATGCCAAATCACTCTCAATTCCTTTCTACTCACAGTTAGATGACTATTAGTATACATTTATATTTATACATATTGCAAAACTAGCAATTAATCAATATGTCAACTGCATCAGGTAGTAATTACAATGCGAAATTAAACTGGCTGGAATCACTGATTCACCAGTCCCGAAATACCTTCTCTGTCAAATCTTAACAAATTCCAAAAGTGATATTTGTATGCCTTTAAATGTTTGTTTTCCAACGTCCGGTTTAACAGCTTTTTAATGCTGAAGAAATTCTAATAACGATTTTAGGTATTATTATACTATTATTACTCCCCATCGCGCTAATATCATCAGGGACACCACCAAAACACTTAAATGGGATCTATTCCAGCACCCATCATATTCGCCAAACATGGTACCATATAAATATCACTTGTTCAGGTCAACGGCCCATGGTTTGGTTGCCCTACACTTGACCAATTTTGAAGTTCAAAATTGGTTAAATGTATGGTTTCGGTCCAAAAGACACGTCTTTTTAACATCGGGGTATATATATGGCTAGTGCTCTGGCGCTCAGTACCACAGCCGGTTCGAATCCCGGCGGTGCCATGGATATTTGTCTTCAAATTAACTTTAAGCATTAGCTCCCTATCACATATGAACGCAGAGCGTCACAGAGGCGAATCAGACTTCTCACCCACATCATTCCCAAACTGTAAAGGGGCATCCCCAGCTCTAGTCACAGTGATGTGGTGTGGTATGGTGGTGTGGTGTAGTAGTAGTAGTATCGCCGGGGTATTCATGTATTTTCGGAGAGCTGACAAAAATGTGTAGCTAGTGCGGGGCGAGACTTTCAATAAACAATCTTTTCGTATTTGTCATTAAATTTGCAATTTTTTATTGATAAAAAAACCTGAAATTTTGTTGAAATTTAGTTGAAACAGCGGACAGCGGAGTCTCATAGGCTGTAATACAATTTTTTTTTAATATTGACGCTAATGCTTCTAGCAACCAACCATTCCAACCATTGGAAGTTACAACTCCTAGTTTCTCGGAAACATTCTTTGGCGCATTATCGCTATTGGCACATTTTATGTGAATAAAAGAAGAAGAAAAAAGAAAGCAATTAGAAAGGAAATGTTTATAATCTGCCTTTGAAAGGAAAAAATGAAAAAAAAAAAAGTATAACTATATCTATTTTCATATTTGGACACATATTTCTCTGGAATACTACAGGGTATATCTGGAAATCTTCTAGGAAATTCTCTTTGAAAGACACTGAGCTATTCCAACCAGCCAGCGCATACATTTATTATTTAAAATTTGTAACTAAACATTTAAAGCTCTCAGCAGCCTTTTATGAAAACATCAATTAAAAATTGACATCATCGCCGATCGTAATCATTTTTTAACTGGAAAAATGCAACCAACCTCCACGCCGGTTGCAATTCTTCTTTCACTTTTAGAGACAATGCTTTATATCCTGAAGTCGTACTCATATTTTATTTCCTGTGGCGTGATTAAGGGAATCCCCCTTTTTTCTCCCACACTTTGATTTCATGTTGGACGTGATTTCTATCTTTCAGTATTGAAGTTTTAAGAAAGGTGACATAACCTTTTAGACACTTGATGTCGTAAATAGAAAAAAATTATATTGGACTTCATTGATTTCATGGATGCATGAATCCAGACGATTTGGTAGACTGATTACGTGAATGAGAATACAGGAGAATTGATAGATTGATTTCATGGATGCGAATTGATTGATTTGGATATGGATGCAGAAGAATGATTGATTTCATGGATGCGGCGATTTTATTGATTTCACGGCGAATGCAGGAATTGATAGATTAATTTCATGGACGCGAATTGATAGATTTCATGGTGCATGGATTGATTTAAGCGAATTGACAGATTGATTCATGGATGCAAATAAATTGATTTCATGGATGCGAATATTGATAGGCTGATTCCATGGAATGCGAATACAGGAGAATTGATAGATTGATTTCATGGCTACGAATTGATAGATTGATTTCATGGATGCAAATTGATATTTCATGCGTATTGATAGGCTGATTCCATGGATGATTGAATACAGGAGAATTGATAGATTGATTTCATGGATTCGAATTGATTTAGATGCGATTCCAGGCGATTTCATGGAATGCAAAGCCAGAGAATTGATAGATTGATTTCATGGATGCGAATTGATAGATTGATTTCATGGATGCAAATACAAGCGTATTGATAGGCTGATTCCATTTATGCGAATACAGGAAAATTGATAGATTGATTTCATGGATATGAATCCAGGCGAATTGATAGATTTATTTCATAAATTGATTCCATCCAGGCGAATATAAATTGATTTCATGGAGATCCAGGCGAATTGTTAATTTTATTTCATGAGGTGCGAATCTAGTCGATAGATTGATTTCATGGATGCGAATCCTAATATTATTTTCTCACAAATGATTTGAATTTTATTTATATGAAAACATATTTGTACGAGTATATTTCTTTAAATTGCTTAGTTTCTAAAATATGTCTAAAATATTAAGAACAAAAAAAAAAAAAAACCCTTAAGATAAACAATTTGTTATTATTTTCATGAACAATGTGCTTCTTTAAAAGATTATCTTTCAATTTCTTTTGAGATTCTTAAGGGAGAATCCTCGTGATTTGCGGTTTTAATTGTGAAACTTACATAGATCCTGATTATATTCCAAGATTGTTAATAAGGCAAAAGAACTTATAGCAAAAAATAAAATATATATTAAATTTTTATACTTTTTATGTCGTGAATTAGAAAAATCACACTGCAAAGGAAAGTATGTGATTAACTCGAGTATGTTACCGTGGCAACACTTTTAAATTTACAGTTTAGCAAAGGACAGTCAGGATAAAAGTGAAACTAGCTATATAAATTAACGCAAATTGGTAATTAAGAATTACAAGCGTTGGCGCTCTATGCACGATCCATAGCAACAAAAATCATGTGATAAACTATTTTCTAACAAGTGAACTTTATAGCTCTTTGACAACAACCATTTCTAGGTGCAGTAATTCCCAAAATCGAACTCTATTTAATTTATTTTTACTAAATAGCACTAGCGAAAAAAACTATAAAATTATCGCTCGACAGGCTCTCCATTTTGTTTAACCCCAATTAAGTGTGGATGGTTACGACATGCATAAAACTTTAATTAAATAATTTTCTTTTTATAACAGTAAGGATAGTAAGGATAAAGTAAAACTAACTATTCAAATTAACGCAAATTGGTAATTAAGAATTATTAGCGTTGGTGCTCATTGCTTGATCCATAGCAACAAAAATCATGTCATTGACCATTTTCTAACAAGTGTTCTTTACTATTGTGTCCAAAAATAAAAACCAGTTTTCAATTTAAATTTCCCGGGCATATGGTATTTCAATTTTGCTATCTTTTTTAGGTTGTTGGCACTGTCCTTGACATCTGTGCGAAACTTTACGTCAAAATATTCATTAGTATTTGAGTTGCACTTGGTTTTGTGAGATGCTAAAACTAATTCCGGCAATTTTTGAAATGTCTCTTCAATCAACTCCAAACGTTGTCCCCGGAGTAGATTTTTGTGTTTAGGGAATAGCCAGAAGTAGCGCGATGCTAAATCAGGTGAATGCGGTGGTTGTGGAACGATATGGGTTTCATTTTTTACGAATAAGTCACGAAGAATCAATGCAGTGTGGGCCGACACATTCAGTGTTTTCGGTACCAATCGAAATTTGAAGCATTTGAGGCCCAAAACATCTTTTAAATGGAATTTTGAAATTCCAACATCATCAGCAAGGTCTCTAATTGTAAATCGGCGGTTTGCAAGCACCATATCTTTAATTTTTTGGACGTGAGTTTCGTCGTTTGAGGTTAGTGGTCGACCAGAGGGCTCTTCGTCTTCAACGCGTTCTCTGCCTTCTTTGAACTGTTTATACCACTTGTAAACATTTCTTTTCCGATATAGGAATGGTCACCGAATGCCTTGTGTAACATTCTATACGTTTACGCAAACAATATTTAACGCAATTTCTTGCTCAATTATTTCAGACATTTCAAAAATCGCAAGAATCAGTTTTAGCGTCACGCAAAACCAAGCGTAACTCAAACACTAAGGAACATTTTGACGTAAAATTTCACACAAACGTCAAGTGCCAACAACTTAAAAAAAGAAAAACAAATTAAAAAACCATATGCCCGGAAAATTTAAATTGAAAATTGGCCTTACTTTTTGGACACAGTAGTATAGCTCTACGACAACAACTATTTCTATGTGAAGTACACAAAATTAAATTCTGTATATAATTTATTTTTATTAAACAACACTGGCGAAATTTTATAAAATTATCGCTAGTCAGGCTGTCCATTTAATTTGACCTCAATTAAGTATGGATGCTTACGACATGCATGAAACTTTAATTAAGAAATCTTCTTTTATTTCGGATAAAATTAAACCATCCTTTGTTCATAGGAAAGGCCCGGCGAAAAATGATGATTAAAGCTATTTTTGGCATCTCCTTATACAAGATATCTTCGAAGTCATTTGCAATTTAAAATAAGGCTTAGATGTTCCTCGAATGCCTATCGGGGAGAGCTTAAGGTATTTAAAATAGTTATCTCAAAAAAGATTTGATTAAAACCTATTTCCTGATCGAAGAAAGAATAGTTAAGGATAGTTACGGTAATTGAGTAACAACCGCCGTTTCCATTTAAACACCCCTTTTCCATTAACTATTCCCACTGTCATTACGAAATAATTAGAGCATGTTGAGAGGATAATCTATAGTAAGTAAAAAAGCAAAGTTCAGTAACATCTATGCCTAGTTCCTCATTCTTTTTTTTTAATAAAAGAATGAAGATGAACGCACTTAAAACAAAATTTTTAAACTAGAAAAATAATGTAAGATACATTAAATTAAATATTCAGAATATTTTTTATTTTTAATTTTTTTATGTGTTTTTCGCTTAAAAATAAATGACGAGGAAAAAATTAAAAGTAGAATTCATCAATAAATAATTGAAAAGAAAAAATTATTTTATTCTTCAAAATTAGTGTAAAAATGATATGGTATCATTAGTAAAACTAAAGATATTGTAACCCTATTCAACATGATAAAGATGTACATCGTTATGGTATAATATTGTGCGTTGTCTGGTTAGCGCTCTGGCCTTTGGTATCACAGGCTTTAGGTTCGAATCTTGGCGCATGGATGCTTGTGAGTGGTTCGGAATCCACGTTAAACTTAGGTCCCGGTCTTTGTAGCACTCGTGTGCACAAGATTACCATAGAGCGACAAACCAAACTATAGTTTTGTGCTATGCCCACAAAAATGAAATTAGGTTTGGGGCCAGGACCTACAGTTTAACGTAAATTCCGAACCACTAACAAACATCCATGCCATCGCCAGAAGTTACCTTCATACTACTGAATTACTTAGTGGATTACTTTCTTATTTCTTTTTGTGAAAAAGAAAGCATCTCCTATATCGAAATCTGCCATCAAGCTGATGGCCTTATGCCGTCATGGGGCTGTTGCGCCACTGATGATGATGAATAGTTAGTTAATTAAATAAATAACGATAAAACAATTTTTTTAAAAAAAATTATTTATTCACTTCCCTAAAAGCTTTGATTGAAATAAAAAAAAATTGTTTAATAAAACAATTGTAACTAATCTAAATAAATCTAATGAAGTTTTTTGTTTTAGCTCTCCTGAAACTTTTTTAATTAAATCTTTTTAATAAAACTTTTTAATTTGACGATGTCAAAACTTCTTTATTAGTTTTAAATCAATAAAGATCATCAGTACATTAAAAAAATACTTAACACTCTATCTGAAAATTCCTTAAAATATCTAAGCTCATTTGAAACCATTAAGTAACGATTATCACTCATTTAAAAAAAAAGTTAACGTTGCATTTTTTTACGTCATCTTTCTTCAATTATTTTTTTTTGTCCTGTCATATTTTTAAACATATTATTATCACTTTTCTTCGAAAAATAGATATTATTAATACATATTTAAAAAAAAAAATTCCATCAAATAACTTTACGACGAAAAATAAATTAACACAATTTAATATCACTGTATTATATGTGTTCATTAAATTGTCTTTAAAAATCAATTCTCTGACTTTTAAAAAACAGAAGATTAAAAGAAAAAGAAAGAAAAATGAATTTTTAAATCTCTGAACTCCTTTGAGATATTTTTCGACAGCACTAGATCCATTATTCATGGCTTTTCCTAAATTTGAATACAAAACGTTGTTGTCGGTTTCTGAAATGTTTCTTGAATGCATACTAGCTTGGAAAATGTAAATTAGATCAACGGATTTATAAGGTTACTTTTTTTCTGATTTTGGTTTGTAGATTTCCCAAATGATGAAAGAAGAAATTATTGATAATTTGCATGCAAAATTAGTAATGATTTATGACTATAATTTCTTTAACGTTTTGTAGTTCACATAGTTGATTGTTTCATGATAAGTTTTTTTTTTAAGTTTTGATGCCATAAATAAAGAATAAAATTTATTTTACTTCAAATAAAAAATTGTTGCAGAATACAAAAAAAAGTCTAAGAAAAATTATATGTTTAATTTTTTAAAATTTATCCGTGCAACCGTGCTTCCTCCTACGCACTACAAGAGCTCTTTCCGTGGTATTCAGAAGAAATCTGTTTAACATTAACTTATAGGAATAGTTGAAGACCAGTCCCTTGTAATGCTACATTATTCGTATCGCTTTAAATTGTTATTTCCGTAGATTAATAGAAAGTTTTGAGAAAATTGACATTAGTATTCAAATCTGTATTTTTTAAGCTATAATAATCATGTCATCAACAGCTAATCATGTGACAAATTTTGGAGAACAGTAACCATAGTTGTTACCATGATAAAGAAGTCAATACATGATAGTTATTTAGGTATCATAGTTGCTTTCATAGAGAAATTTATATTTAAATTTATACAATACATTATGTATATTTAAGAATATGTCGATACAAAATTATTACCATTACATCATATTACTGTGAGCGAGGAGTCAATGCATAGTTATTATCATTGTATCACAGTTACTGTGAGTGATGCTTCAAAACATTTTTGCCATCGAAATATCATAGTGACCGTGAGCGAAGAGTCAATATATAGTTACACTCATGTCCATAAATTAAGGATAATTCAGAATCACACAGAAATTGAACTCTAAAATAAAAATTTCACCTGTAGAATTATCACACACATCTTGAAGAAGAATATGCAAATTACAGGAAACCACCAGATGGCGCGGATAGTACGTCACAATGACGAGAGTGTAAGAGAGGGGTATATAAGGAATGGTGGCAAAGAAGTAAAATTGTTCACAAGCGCGTTAAAAGCCTTTCAGTGCAATAACCGCATAGTTATGGCACAAACGAAGCATTTGGATGATTTTTAAATGGTAGAATTAGCGGAAGACTGGAATGTGGACGTACTCAGCTGGAAGTATCCTAGGAACTTGGAATCGCTCAGAGTGTCCTCTCCAGGCTTTGGCAACGATTCCAAGATGATGGTAATGTGAGTTGATGTTACAGCACAGGTCGCCCCCGAGTTACAACGCCGAATGAGGACCGGTATTTAGCAGTTACTGCCAAAAGAAACAGACGGAGCACAGCATCAGACCTGTCTCGCCAACTCTCTTCAGCTACCGGTACGACAGTTTCAAGGCAGACCGTGTACAGACGCTTAGGGCACATTGGTCTATATGCTCGTAGGCCTGTCAGATGTGTTCCACTTACCGCAACTCACTGTCGCCTGCGATTAACCTGGAGTAGAGAGCATGCATTGTGGACACCGCAACAGTGGTCTTGTGTGATGTTTTCCGACGAGTCCAGGTTTAGTTTGCAGTCTGATTCTCGCCGGACTTTCATATGGAGAGCGCCAGGTACCCGTTACCACCAAGAGAACACCATTGAACGACACCGTTACGGTGGTGCAGGATGGCTCGTTTGGGGAGGAATTATTCTTGGTTCCAGAACTGACCTGCATGTTCAGAGTGTAACGATGACAGGCCACCACATCTATCGGGATGTCATTCTGGAACAACATGTACGTTTGTTTCGGGGCGCCATGGGTGCTGAATTTCTGTTTATGGATGACAACGCCCGTCCTCACCGTGCAAACATTGTAGACGAATGCCTTCAATGGGAGGATATCACCCGTATGGATTAGCCAGCATACTCACCGGACTTGAATCCAATAGAGCATGTGTGGGATATGCTTGGCCGACGAATTGCAGCCCGTCAACCCCCTCCCACCTGTCAACCGAACTTCGGAGGGCATTGCTTGATGAGTGGTGTAATATTCCCCAAGATCAGATTGATAATTTGATACTCAGCATGCCTAGGCGTTGTAAGGCCTGTATTGCATCGTCCGGGAGACATACTCCATATTAACCATCCTACTAACTATGTTATACTGTTTTTGGTAAATAGGTTCTTTTTTTGAAATGTGCTCAGGGAGTAAAAATCACAATTTTTATTAATTATGTCAAACATATAGCATCTTTTTTTTGCTCTTTACCTTTTGTTTAATAAATAGACTTTACAAATAAGTCAAATTTGTTTTGCTTCTGTCTCTTTCTTTGCCTAAACTTCATTATTCTTAATTTATGGACATGAGTGTATTACCGTTGTATCACAGTTACTGTAAAAGATGCTTCAAAACATTGTTGTCATCGAAGTATTATAGTGACTGTAAGCGAGGAGTCTTATACATATTACCGCTGTATCACAGTTGCTGTCAGAAATGAGTCAAAACATTGTTGTGATCGAAATATCATAGTGACTGAAAAAGGGCAATGCAGGGTTATTTATAATCATAGTTACTACCGTGAGAGGTGAGTCAGTGATTTCAATATTCAAAACTATTTGAATAAAAACATATCCAAAAAAAAATTCTTATATTTTTTTCTGAAAGTTTTTAATTATATTTTGAAGTTTTCTTTAAAGGATGATAGAAACTGTTTTTCTTATAATTCATTCAAACCGTTGATAATCAATTCCATAGCCAATGAAACATTGATATTGAAATTCTTTTATACTTAATGACGGCCTGATGACTAGCTGGCTAGTAGACTTGGCTTAGGCACCACAGGCTTCAGGTAGCTAAAACATTTAAAAGCATAATATTACAATAATTTTAAATGTAAATTTTAAGTAATATGAAATCAAATATCAATATAGCACAGAATAATATTTGTGCACTCTGGCCTTTGGTGCAGCAGGTTTTAGGTTCGAATCATGGCGGTGACATGGATGTTTGGTAGTGGTTCGAAACCACGTTAAACTGTAGATCCCAGTCTAATTAGCCCAAACTGTGCAAAAAAATGGCTGTAGAGCGACGAACCAAACCAAACATGTGTGCCAAATTACCCATTGTAAACTAACATGTCTGGCCGAGTGACTAGCGATCTGGCGCTTGGTACCACAGGCTTCGTGTTCGAGTCCCGGCGTTGCCATGAATGTCTGTAGTGGTTCAAAATCCACTTTAAACTGTAGGTCCCTGTCAAATATCTGTAGAGCATTGTGCGTAGAACTGACAACCCTAAAACTCTATAAACCTTATTAACTTTCAAAATCAACCTTCATCTTTCAGATAATTAAAATTTATTCTTTTTAAAAATCAATTCAGACCTTTTAATAACATCGACGAATGCCAATTCGAATGCTAACTAAACATTAATGTTAGAGAAAACTCACATATGAATGCGATAATTGCTCGTCCTGTCATTATGTCTGCAAAACAAATGAGTCCCCCTAATTTGCCAGAAGGATCGCACAATTTCCATGGCAGCACCCTTTCCTACCTGGGCAAATATTCGTCCAGAGCCAATATTTGTTCAGGAAGGACTCTAATGTAGCCAGCTCCATAATGAGTTGGCGCCACGTACTTTAATGAGAATGCATCAAAGAGGGGATGATGTGTTGGTTCTGAGGAGATGTCTCGGTTTCGTCCTCTCTTGTGTCGCCAGTTTGAGATAGAAATTAAAAATTGGTGAGAGTTTTTGTCTTTTTTGAAGATGTCCTTGGATTTTTATTGCCTGTTCTAAGTAAATAGGAATGAATAATGATAATTTCTCGCCATTTTAATAATACTGACAAAAATTCACTTACAATAATATTAGTACAAAAATATGGGAGCCTGATGGCCGAGTGGCTAGCGCTCTGGCGCTCGGTACCACAGGTTTCGGGTTCGAGTACCGGCGGTGCCATGGAAGTTTGCAGTAGTTCGAATTCCTTTTAAACCGTAGGTACCCGGTCTAATATGACTGTAGAGGATTGACCATAGAGCTGACATTTCTACCCCGTAAAAAGAAAACATCTCCTGTCTTGAAATTTGCCAGTAAGCGGTCTGCATTTGCCCGCCATGAGGTTGTTGCGCCAATGATGGTGATGATTATGATGAAACTAACATGCCAGCAATTGAATTATAGTAATATGTTGATTTCATCAACACTAACCTGAAGAAACTGTTAATGTTCTTTATATATATATATATATAAAATAAACGTCATATAACAAAATCCCAACTCACTTCTGAGTAAAAAGGGTAAAATCTCCAATTGCAAGATAAGAAACTGCAATCTTCATCTTGTTGCCTTTAAACTGCATTTATTTTCAAACTGCACCTTATACATTAGCATATAAGATATAGTTTATTAAGGTTATTAGCGGATAAGATTATTAGCGCCTTATAAAATGCCCGTAGAGGAAAACCGAACCAAATCTATAGTATGTACCATTTACTTACTAAAAAACTTCTCCTCCACTAAAAACCTTCCACATGTGTTTAGTCCAAAAATTTCTAAAAACTTTATTAAATTTCAAAATCAACCTTCATTTTCTAGATAATTAAAAATTGTTCTTTTTAAAACCAATTCAACCTTTTTAATAACATCGACGAATGGCAATTCGTATGCTAACTAAACATTAATGTTAGAGAAAACTCAAATATGAATGCGATAATTGCTCGTCTCCACGCCAAGTGCGACTCCCCTGTCATTATGACTGCAAGTCAAATGAATTCCCTAATTTGCCAGAAATATCACCCAATTTCCATGGCAGCACACCCCTACCTGGGCAAATATTCGTCCAGAGCCAATATTTGTTCAGGAAGGACTTAATGTAGCCAGCTCCATAATGAGTTAGCGCTACGCACTTTAATGAAATGCATCAAAGAGGGGATGATGTGTGGTTCGGAATATATGCCTCGGTTTCATCCTGTCTTGCTTCGAATTAAAAAAAGAATTGCTGAAGACTTTTTGTTGTGTTTAAAGTAAAGTTGCCTGGAATTTTTTCGATTGCATTTTCTAAGTAAATAGGAGGGAATAAAGATAATTCTTTTGCCATTTATCACTTATAATAATATTAAGACACGAATAATTTCTTGTAAATTTTCAGTACTTAATTTTTTTATTTTTTTTTTTTGCGATTAAATGTGTATTTAAAAGTTCATCTTTATTGAATCATCATCATTTATCATTTTTATTGAAGATTGTAGTTTACAAGATTATGGTAAAGAGCCTGGATTCGGAAATGTTTCCTGGTACCCCAATCCCTGGTTGTATATGATGTTTTCTGCTTTGGAAATTACATATTTGCACTGAAAGCAGTGGATTGCAAAAAACGAAGGGGACTCGATTTCCGATAGCATATGAGTGCAACTCGATTCAAGAATCAGATTGTCTGATTGTAGTTTTTCAGATTTTCTTTCTTACACCATGCAGCAGTAGTCTGAACAGGGACTGGGAACCGTGAATGTCTACCCGGAAGGCATATTATAGTATCTGTGGTCAGCATATGAGAGTTACCAATGCAAAAGAAGCATAATTTATATTTTACTCTTTGTGCCAAATGCATCGCCAGGATGCCAAGTAAACAGAATAATGAATGATGATGCAATTAGTTTTCGTGATAAAACGATATTACGTCAAAATCCATCACTAGGAAGCCAAGTCACCAAGTAAACAAAATTGCTGCCGAAGTTCGGTGTCGTTGTAAAAAGGCTACTTTGACAAAATTTGTTATGACGCCAACATTAGTACTATGGCAGTAGGGCTAGAACGCTAGTCACTTGGCCATCAGGCACCTTATTTATTTTCAGGTAATCAATATTATTTGTACACAAATAAAAATATAGGACATCATTGAATAAATTAAAAACCAATTCCATTTTTATAAAGAATCATCAATAGTGAAACAAAACAAAAGATAAATGTAAGGTGAGGAATTAGCTTTTACGTGGAAATTGAGCTGTCGATGAAACGATTGAGATAACTGAATATTGAATTAGTAAGAGAGCTACACTATAATTCCAGTACAAGAGCACTTCACAATAATTGCAATACAAGAGCACTGCACTATAATTGCAGTACAAGAAAAACAAATATCGTGGTATCAATATTGGTTATGTTGTATGCCAGCTCGGAGTATAAATCCTCTTCCGAGGGATGGGCCAGACATTACATGGCGGCTGCAACAGCTGGGCAATCAAAGTCATGATCAGGAGTAAGCTCAACATCAGGGCAGTTGCCACATTTTCGGTACTTTTTAACGCCATCAGCAGAAATGTTCATATTTTTAGGATGCTTCATCCTTAATTTTGTGAGAGTAGTAGCTGTTGTGCATTTAGATATATGCAATATATCAAATTGCATCGTTAGGTATAGTCATTGTCAAATGATAATTAATCACTCAAATGAGTGATATTCAGAAAATAAGTATAAATCAAAAATTACTTCTATTTTACGGGAATAAAAATATTTTTTTGTTCTAATGCAGCTGGCAAACACTTAGACAGTTGTCTTGGATGTCTTAAAGCAAGCTCTGCACTGAGGTTACTCATTTAGCACTACCCAGGAGGTGCATGTAGCTTGAAGATAAGCTACGGACGCGTAGTAACAATACCACCGCAACGCTCTATGATCATTTTAGACCGGGACCTACGGTTTTAAAGGGGATTCTGAACCACTAGAAACATCCATGACACCGCCGGGACTCGAACCCGAAAGGAATAAAATATTAAAGGTAAAAAATTTAAAAATGATTAAAAATAAGTAACATAAAAAAAAAAAAAAATTTTAAGTCAATTTCTGCTTTCTTTTTTTTCACTCTATTGCAGAAAAGTCTTTTGCAAATAAAGTTTAAATTTTCCACTTACATCTGGCACCATCTATTATTAGATACATGCAACTTAAATCGAAAAAATCTAAAATTAATTAATTAATTTTAGTGAATGAATTAATAATTGAAAAAACTGTGTTAACATCCAGTGTCATCCACTACAAGTTAAAAATGTATTTGAACGTGAGTGGATGAATAAAAAGCATTTTATTAACGATTGAATATTTGTACAAGATATATATAGTTAGAGTGTGAGCTAATAGAAGGAATTGAATAATTGAAAAATATTCCTCAATTCCAAACCAATTCCGTGAACAAACATACAACTACAAACCACAAGCCTGAAAAATCATTTTTTTTGTGAAGTATCTCAGACGTTCGAATAGATAAACTTTATTGCACGTTTAAGTGACTAGCCCCGGGTCAAAAAAACACTCAGATCCAGTCAGTAGATTGTCGATCTGATTGCGGAAAAGATCCATCCCCATCTTTTATCTGTATTTTTGAAATTTAATGACGTACTTCAGAGGATAAAAAAGCAATCTAGCAATCACACAATACGTTACCTCGCAGGTACGCGGTGATACATTAAAAATAGCACAAGAGATTTGCAGCAATTTGCATAAAGGATAGTCACGGCTGATGCACATCAGAAGTTCCCGAATTTAATGGTTTCGAAGATTCGACAGTGATTTTGAATTGACGGTATCGCAGAGTGCTTGTAGTATATAAGTGTTCAGAATGATTGAGGGCAGAAAAAGTTCAAAAATAAATAAAGGAAAGCACAGTTTTGTATATATATCTCTTCCTTCATAAATTGTTATAATGGTTCTAGTTCACGAATTTAAGCACAAAACGTTTAGGTCAAAATTTGAATATTATAACTACATTAGTACATTAGTACATTAGTACAATAAAACTTAAATTTTAGCAATTGGATTATTTTTAGCCGAAAATTAATAAAATTTGATTATTTCTAGGTTAATCTGATTTTTATATACTCATCAATCTGCAAACTGTTTTGATGGTAAACCCCTAAAAAAAAAGATTATGTATGTACGTTTGCGTAGCCAAAAATCAAATTATTTTTGAACAGTATAGATTTAAATTAAATTACAAATTTGAATTTTTAATTAAAAATTAATCTGCGGAATAGGATTGCATTCGATACGAGTATAATATCCCTGCCATTTCAAAATGAGAATTCATAAGCGAGGTACTATAACATACTAGTATGTCTGTCACGAATACAGTGCAATTAAGACTTCATTTTTAATTTGATAAAGTATAATAATAACAGGTTCAGCATCATCAGAGTGTACTGCAGTGAACTTCTTGATGGTGATGATATTCAGTGGAGTATTCATTCTTGATGATATTCAGTGGTGATTGGTCGGAATGAAACCCAGATGCGAAACACTTTTTAACATTCTCATATATATATAATCATGGCGCAACAGCCCCAAGGTCGTCCACCTACTGGCAGATTTCTATACATGAGATGTTTTCATTTTACAGGTTAGGGTTGTCAACCCTATGCCCAACACTCTTCTACAGTTATATTAGACCAGGCACTACGGTTTAAAGTGGATTCCAACCCACTACAAACATCGAGTGCCAGAGCTCTAGTCACAGAGTCATCATATATATATTATATATATAAGACCTGATGACTCTGTGACTGTGTATTATATATATATATATATATATATATATATATATATATATATATATACGAGTACAGAAGTGAAATTAAAGATTTAAAAATTATTATTATAGCGTTTACAAATGAACTCTTTATAAAGATAAAAGATTAATTCTATATAATATCTTAAACTGATTAGATAAATAACTCGAATACTAAGTTATAAGATAACATATTTGATTGAAATGCCAATTTCATGCGTTAATTAAAAAAAGTAGTTACTTCAATTAATCAACAATCGCTTCAAGTTTCAAAATATTAAATAAATTTTAAAAATGTCTAACGTTTATGATTCGGATAGAGTTATGAAAATACTAATCATAATTTTCGCATTTTAAGTTGTTACAATCTACTAAAAAAAAAATACTCCATCTTGATCGATTTGTTAAAGTAAGAAAAAATACCAGAAAACTCTAATCAAATATTCAAATAAATTTTCATTCATAAAAAATTTCAGTTTGAAAAAATTAAATGCTTTCATATAAATTAATTCCCCCTTTTTTATTTCCTTTCATTTCCATTCGCATTTCCAAAATGGCTGCCGCTTTGTTGCTAAAAGATCAACGAAATAGTAGAAAAGCGAGTTTTTTTTTTTTTTTTAAATAGAGAGATAAAAAAGAAATTGAAATGCTAAATGAGAGCTGCTAGTTCACAAAAGCGTGAAAAGTGCACATTTATCACTGTCAGCCTTCATGTACTGCATTTGGAATAGTACGAACAAAAATGGCTATAACTAAAAACTGAATTCGAAGAAAACGAATAAAAACTAAAGATCCAAAATTCCAAAAAAAGATTCGGAAACCGAAAAAAATATTTTGCTATCAATGGAAAGAATATTTTAAGTATCTTTCTTGAAAAGAAGATAAACTTTCAGAACGAATCAAGGAAAAAGTCGACGACCTGTTAAACTATTCTTTCAGCACGGAGACAATTAAACTCTAAAAGAACATTTCTAATTTAAATTTGGCAACATTTTTAAAGAAAGCGATAAATATTTTTTATTTTCTTTTTATTGTCTATTTCGATCTTTAGAATTTGGATAAAATTATTTTTAAAAAAACCAAAATGTAAATCTATTATTATTATTATTTATATAGATTATTATTAGTAGTAAGTTTAATTTCAAGTTTTATCTATTTTGATGTTTGGTATTTGCGAAAAATGAATGTAGAAAAATGCAAAATGTAGATTTATTATTATTATTTAAAATGATTGCGATGAATTTATTTGCTATGTATTCTTTTTTTAAAATTAACATTTTTATTCCTCATTTAATCAACTTAGTAAGTGTAATTTCAATTAAAATAAATTATTTCAATTTAGAATTAAAATTTTTATTCATCATTAAATCGACTTAATAAGTATAATATCAAATTATGCGTAACATATTTATTAAACAAAATTTCTGAAGAACATCAAAATATTTTGTTTTATCTTTCTGATTTGCATAGGATATCCGATTGATTCATTATTCGTTTTGACAAAAAAAAAATGCCTTGATTTAAGTATGTAAACGGTTATTCTAGTTTCATTGATTTTGAAAAACATATAAAAACATCGGAAAGTGTTCTCAAAAAACGTTACTTTATCAACAGTGTTTATGTGTTCTTCTTCATTTGCATAACAGCCCCATGGTGATCCAAGGCTGTCTGCCTACTGGCAAATTTTGATACAGGATATATATTCTTTTTGCGCGGGTAGAATTGTCAGCCCTACGCACAATAGTCATATTAGACCGGGACCTACGGCTTAAGCTGAATTCTGAACCACTACAAACGACCGGGACTAGAATCCGAAACTTGTGACACCAAGCGCCAGAGTGCTAGTCCCTCAGCCATCAGATCCTGATATAATCTAATTATATACATAAATATTACATAAAAATTGAAAGTAAATGATTTTATTTAATGTTGCAAGTTCGTTCCGAAAAATAATTTCTTAATTATTAGCAAAAATTAATGTAAAGCAGACAAATTTGATGTGAGGTTAAATCATATGCGGGAAACTTTATGAAACTAATTTGGGTTTAAAAATATTATTTTAAAATTTTTTCAATATTTGAAAAATACATTAAATAAAACACACTGTATAAAGTATGTTTATTACATAATTTAACAATTCATATATAATAATCATTTCATCATATAATTAGTGTTATGGCTTTTATGGCTCATATATTTTATTAACTAAAATATATGAGCCTATAAGTATTAATCATATAGTTAGTCTAACTCAGGGTTAGTCAACTTTTATATCTACCGCCCACTTTTGTATCTCTGTTAGTAATAAAATTCTCTAACCACCCACGGGTTCCGCAATTGTGGTGATTTATAAAGTAGGGAAGTAACTTTTCTTTATAAAAACTTATAAAGCAGAGTTATAACAAGTTAAAGCATATAATAATAATTTCATACCAAATATTTTACGTCGGACTTTCTTCTCTAAGTTTGGCAGAATAAATATTTATAAAACAACTTACTGTAGTTCAATCTTATATTTTATTTATACTTTGCATTTAGGCAAGCATGAAGTTACTTTTAATTAATTAAATTATTATTGAGATGCCCGATGCTGATGCTGTTGATTTAAATACTGGATATCTGGTTCAATTTTTGTAAGGAACACATAATTATTCAGCATTATTTAAAATTATAACTACGTATAACTGTATTTGATTTTTACTTAATTCTAATATTTTGTCCATCAAAATCATAGAAAACAAAAGATAAAAACAAAATAAAAAAAAAAAATTATTATATGCAAATACGTTTTAACAATAATTTATTTATAATTATTTATAAGGTAAAATGGCAGAATAGGGGCCGTTGAAATTTGGTATCAAAAATTCTTTTTGCCGAAGTCCACCAACAAACAGGTTGCAACTGTAGTAAAGTAAATTGTATATAATACAAGAAACCAGGGTAACCACATTTGGCGATTTATCACTTAGTTGGCGCCCCAAAAAGTCACCAAATCCCTACGGCCCCTATTTTGCAAATTGGCTATTCATAATATTTAAGTAAAATTATTTAATAATAACAACTATCGAATTGTTAAATTATTTTATTAAGTATTACAAAAATGTTAAATATGAACTGTGTAATAAAAAGAATGTTGCAATTTTATTACTTGTAATAAAATCGCATACAAATAGTTTAATTTTTAGTTTTTTAATGTAATATGGACTAAAAAACAAATGTACATATTATTAAGTAAATATTATATTTGTTTAATGCATTATAGATTAAAAACATGAACGCGTTATTAATATAGAAGCTACATTTCATTAGTAATAAAATGTAACTTTAAATTTATATTTGTTTTAATTTTTTTATATTCTGTTATATTATTATTTTTGAAATTATTTTACATAATATGAAAAGAAAATAGTAAATAATAAATTTATTGTCAGGTTTAGTTGTCAAATAAAAAATGTTACTAAAATAAATGAATATGAATGAACAATTCTTTAATTATGGTAATAGTTGAAAATAGGACACCGAAAAATACAAAACACTTTGTTTAATGGGTTTTTTTATGCGGAAGTCCTGTTTACGATAGCATAGAAAAAGAATAACGCAAAACAATAAATGTTTAATTTTAACCAATAAAATTATAAATACAATTTCATTATATAATTATGCTCAGAGTTATTATTTTCAAAATTTAATTAACCCAAATTTAAAAAAAACTATCATTTATTTAGAAGCAATCAAATTTTCCAATTAACTATTCAAATTAAAAAGTTTAAAACATAACGTTTCTTTATCATATAATAAAGGAAAACATAATAAAATTTTATTAACACTGTAAGCAGCATTAAGTTACTTTAACAATAATAAATTGCGTAAAACTTTTTATAAAAGATACTGGTGTAGGGAAAACTAATAATAACAATTCATTTAATTTTCTATTGAATTCAAATCGACAAATATTGTTATCAACTTGCGAAATTTGCAGAATTTGCAAAAGGCCTGAAATTTAATTCTAAATAACTAATTCAATTGTTAAATTTTGATGTTGTATACAATCGAAACAAATGGGATATTTTTAAAAATTGTTTAGAAATCTTTTTTTTACATAAATATTTATAGCAATAATATATATATAATATAATATAATAAAAATAAGATGAAATCTTTCTCTAAAACATTTTTAAGTATAATGGCCTCCTGTCTGTGCACCCTTATCTTACAATAAATTTAAAATGCATTGGAAAAAGCACAATTTCATACAAAAGTGTATTCTTTACTGAAGAGATACGATTTCTATGGAAATTTTTTTTTATCTGCTTAAACATATATTGAATGTATGCTATTGGCATGTTTACAGCATTTCAAAGTATTGTACCCATGACTATTGGCTTATTGTACCCTTCCAAAAATTTAAACTATATTGTAGTTAAACAATAAAAAAAAATATTTTGCAATAAAGTCTTTTAAATTGCTATTTTTTTAAATTTAAATTTTTTTAAGAAATTAATTTTTTTCAAATGTTTTCTATTTTTTTTTTTTTTTAATTACTAAAATCGTGCATCATATTTTTATTATTATATAAGAATTTATTATACATTATGAACATAATATATTTAGATTCGGTATCACAGATTTTGGGTTCAAGCACCGACGATTCCATAGATGTTTGTTGTGGTTCGGAATCCGTTTTAAACCGGTCCCGGTCTAATATGACAGCAGAGCGACAAACCTGGGGGTTGGATGTAGGGCTAACAAATCTACCCCTTAAAAAGAAAAAAAATCTCATGTTTCGAAATCTGCGCTAAGAGCTGTTGAGACAAATATGATGATGATGAATATATTTAAATACTTTTAAGAAAATATAGTGGAATTAATTCATCAAAATAGCTGTAAATCAGAATTTGAAAACTGAAGAAATTTCCACTTATTTTAGAAAACCATTCATTTTATTTTTATTTTATTTTACTCATTTATTTTTACACGTTCCCACTACTAATTCCAAATGTAGTAAAAATAAGTTCAGTGTCATTAAAATCTCATTGACTTCAGCAAAAAGTTATCAGCATTAAAAAAAAAAAAATTTTTAAATAGAAGTCAGGAGTAAAGTAAAATTACTTTTATTGTAAAATAATTTATTTATCCGTAGGAAAAGTCATTAAGGTTTTTGTAAACATTCAGCGCTCCTTTATTTTGCTGCAGAAGCAGTGAATTAAATATTTTTAATTCATATGTTTATTTTTTACTAAATGGCAATTTGGCTTGGAGTCATATTTAATATATATCGCATTATGTCTTAATATCGAAAGTGCAAAAATTTAAACCTTAAAAAAAAATTGTGTGTGAAAATTATGCACGACAGAATTTTAATTTCATATTGCATTTGGTGGAGAAGGAAAAATAGCCAAATCGCAAAATAGGTGCCGTTGGGATTTGGCGTCTTATTTTGGCAGCCAAGTGGGCGAAAATTGCCAAATGTGGTAATCAAGGTATCTCCTAATGCTTGATTGGCAAAATTTAATTATGTAGTTTGATTGGCCATGATTAGTTAAGTGGTTTAATTCAATTACTGGAATGTTTTAGAAGAATTAGAAACTTTTAATTTTAATAACTTTTCATTTCACTCGTTATCAGTTCATGCAGTTGTGATTGTTTTATTTCCTTGTGGGCTGACGTCTTACGATTAGCGATGTCTGGCATTAAGAATGTTAAGTCAGGAACAAAAGATTCCAGGCATTTCTTAAAATTGAATGAAGATTGCTATAACAGGTATTTGAAATGCAAGGTATGTTGAAAATTATTTAATGGTGTATGATTGAATGTTTGATTGCTAGGACTGTCGTGTGTCCTACTGGTAAATGTTATGGTGCTAACTGTTATGCTGGTGGATATATGTGGAGATGTAGTGCGAAATTTTATGGTGTACACAAAATATGCAATTTATTAGAACATTTTGTATTAGAGTATGAAGTACATAATCATTATCTTCTATGAACCGGAAAGAAATAATCGGCTTGTGATAGCAGAAGTGTGAAATGAAAACCCTTGACTCTAGTCTTTCTATGTAACGTGAGAAAACTGCATAGATTATTGTTCATAGCTGTAGTAGGCTGAAATGGTGAATTGTTCATTTTCAACAATATTATCTCCTCCAAAAACTGAATCAATAGTTTTCGTCATTTAAAATTTACATTAAAATCTCCATTTAGGATAATGAGAATTTGATCCATCTCTTGCTGATATATGCATATGGTAGTATCTGGCTGTATATGAATTTGATGTTTAGAATGTTCTTATTTGGGGAAATGTAAATTGCTGTGATCGTATTCCGCTGTCCACTATCTCTAAGTGGATGTATAACCTCTGCAAATATATAATCTTTGTTTTCTGCAACTTTAGGTAGACTGCGAATGGCAGCAGTAGAAAAACTGTACAATTAGAATAATATTGATTTAAGAACGGCACATGTTTTTAAAAAAAATAAATATTCTTTAATATATAAATTGAATAAAATTTAAAATAAAATATACTTCTTAAAACAGTTGAAATAATGTAATAACAGCTACAGATGAAAAGTCCTTGGAATGTGGTTTTATTATTATTATTAAATTATTACTATTTTAGTTGAATAAATTAGGGTTTGAATTCTAAAATTCAGTATTCCAAAAATGTTAAGAATTTTAATTTTGACGAATATTGATTTTAATTCTATTTTCAGAAAAAAAAATTCTGATTTACAGATATAAATGAAAAGATAGATTTCTGTTATTTTTTAATGATTATTTCACGAAAGATCTCACATAGTGATATATCGATTAATAATATAAATAAGCAATCGTCATGGTGTTGTCACTTACTGTAATAGAAAACAAATTAATTTTATATCATTCTTTCTAGCATAAAATCTTCATATCTTTTTTATTAAATTTTTAAAAGACGAAAATTAATTCTAAAACAAATAACCCAGACCATCAAATAAACTGCCATAAACTCCATTTTTTGAATATTGGAGTCCCTGTATCTCTCCATATAAAAGTACATTGAGAATCAGTGGTTAGGTTGAACCAAACTCATACTGAAAAAAGAGAACTGTGGCACGCTCATTGATCAATGGTCTTCTATTCTGGTAAGTTCGAAAGGGATGTAAACAGTCCTATCACATGAAGCCTTCTGAAACAATAACCCTTGAGGGCCTGAATGGTCGAGTGGCTAGCGCTCGGTACCACAGGTTTCGGGTTCGAGTCCCGGCAGTGCCATGGATGTTTGTCAGTGGTTCGGAATCCACATAGACCGCATCCCTATATCTCAGGTCCCGGTCTCATATGACTGGAAGGGCGTCACGGAGCCAAAGTCAGACTTCTACCTATAATGGTGCTCCATCACAACAGAAGCTGCTTCCTTCCCCTTCAACCATGAGTCCATACGGGTTCGTGGGCTTGGTCTAGATTCTGATATCTATTTGCAAGTGGGATAAGTAACAACATAACATAACCCTTCAAACTCGCTTTCCTGTGGTCGTATAAAAATCATGAATGTGCTGAGAAATTGTAGCATTTTTGTTATCCATTACTATAATGGACAAATAACGATCATCTTTGGCCATTGTGGCTCTTGGACGATCTTGCCCAGGCTTTCTCTCAATGGATCTGGCTGGACATGATCTGAAACAATTGGACACTACGCTGGATGTTACATTGGAGTCTCTATAAATATGGACTAGAGACTGGCCCGCTTCAAGCCTTCCGAAGATTTTTCACGTGCGCTTGTAAAGCTTATTCCTCTACTAGCTCCGTCTCCAGACAAGTATACGCTTTACATATTCGACATACAAGATTTACATCTTTATTTCGAAGCAGTAAATTTACATTCCATTCAGTACATTTTCATGAAATTAGATAAAATATGAACGTTTTCTTAATTTTGAACAATGTATTATACTTCAAAAGCGAAATTTCTTTATGAAAAATATATTTTCAATTTAATTAAATTATAACAAATAAGAAATGTGTTGTGGCAACACACCAGATAAAAAAGTTGGATTGAGTGAAAAAAATGTTGCTGTCGAAATGTTAGGATTTTAAAATAATAAAACTGCAATACGCATTTTTTTTTCATTTTCTACACATAAGAAAAGAAATATATAGAGATTGTAGTATCATCTTTTACTGTAGTATCTCATAAAGTATCATATGTATGATACTTAATGAGACAAATCCTTTTCTTAATGCACTCACAACTGTAATGTTTTTATTTTACTTTTGAATACATTGAAATCTGTCTTATTTTTACATTACAGTCAATACTTAAAAATATATTAATGCTAACACTAAAAGGATTTCATTATATATATATATATATATAATAGTTCCTTTTAAAAATTGCGGCAACTTTTGGTATTTTAGAAGGATAATTGGAGATCATGAAGTTTGATCAAGTAAAAATGTTTCAAAAATATTCCTCTCTCATGTTTTATTCCTTCGAGACATCACTTTTATGGGACTTTTATTATTCATTCTATCAGAAAAACTCTTAATGAATGCGTAGCTTTTAAGATAGCTCTTATTTGCTTTGAGGGCTTTTTTGGCAAAAAAGCACTCAACTACCCATATTTGCTTTCTTGGGGTAAAAAAACGTTCGAACAGGCCTAGCTCCAGGTGCATTCTCTAGTGCATTTTTTTTTTTTTTTTTTTTACGACAGAAATCTAAGTAACTGACAGTGATTTATTGCCTTTTTGGTCTTTGTTTCTTGCCATTTTTTTTTTTTTTTTACTTCTTTTCGTTATTACTTTAAGAGAAGAAATTGAGAATCTTGTGAGTACAGTTTCTTGTTTAAAAATAGTACAAAGAAGGAATCGAAAAAGATTAGACAAGAACAAGTTGAATGTTGTTCTTGATCAGAACAATTGGTTGTAATTATGAAACTAATTTTAGAACAAAAATAACTTTTAGATAATTTGATAAAAACTTATCATTGGAGTTGTTCCAAAATATTTTCAGTGACAGATTAAAAAAAAGGATGTTTGACAGATTTATATTACTGAAATTTTGTACTTAAAAAAAAAATGAACTTAGAAGTAAAAATACAACTAAAAGTAATGCAATATTTTCTACTGTTATAATTTATGAAACAAGTTTAATTTCTTATTATCTAGTTTTAAATTTATCTGCATTCTTTTATTTTGCTTCTGTTTAAGGTACAGTCCTATAAAATTTTTCTATTTAAAATTTTGCAACAGATTTAATGAATAACAGTTTATTAAAATTCTCAATTTTAGTAAAATTGTACTTTTTAATTACCTATATTTTCTTTTTGGGATAATTCTTTTTTCTTTGGAATAATTTTTTTAATAATAATATTTTTATTTCTTATATATTCTATAAAATCTAGCACTAATTTGTGGAACCAGAACGTGGAAACAGCATTCATACAGTACACACAAAAAGAAAATTTGAAAGAAAGTAAGAACCAATAAAATAAAAAACTGAGATCTTACAACAATTTCAAATTATCATGTGTGAACATATAAAACTGGAGAAATGCACAGAAGATTATACCAATATTCAATAATCCAAGGAACGTTGAAGCAATTGGAAAGAATTCAGCACACATGGCAGTTCTACACTTTAGGGTTTCACTTGTTTATTTGGCGATTTTTTCTCTTGCAAATTTCGCCAAGTCCCCTCTTAAACAAACAAAATGGCTGCTGCGATTACAAAAATACTGTGGTTTTGGCGATTCCAATTGACATGGAAAAGAGACTTGAGAAAATACAAAACATAAGGGGCATTCTGCACTTGAATCCTAAAGTGCAGAATGCCCAAAGAACTGTCAAATTCAATAGCGACAAGAACACGCCAGAATTTAATAACTAGAATTTTATGAAGAAACAATTGTTGAAATGCTACAAGAAGCACTACAAAAAAAAGTCTGTTAAGTGACAGTTAAATTAACTTTTACAAACAGAAACTAAACCTTAGATACTATTTTGTAGATATTGAAACAATAATAAGTTTATATTTTGAAAGCCAGATAATTCAGCCAGATTCAAAATGAACTACAGAACACGTGACTTGATGTTGGCCAATCGTTATATTTACCGACACATATTTCATGCCAATTTTAAAACATACATAAATAAAATCACGTGAAAATCAACTTTAATTTTAAATAAATAAAAATTTTATTTTAAATAATACCGTATACTCTTACTTATTTTTTATTTTATAGCTCCATTCTTATGGAGACGCCACGGACCTGTAACCAGGGCAACATCATGTTCACACACGATAATAAACACTTAGTAGAAAACTTCACTTTGCCCATAACTGAGCTAAAAAGTATATCAGCTGTAAAAAAGAAAATCGAAGGTCTACCTGCTGAGGCTTAAAGCTTCCTTCAAACTGATTTGAGGGTTCATGAATTTCATCTTCAAGGGAAAACAGGGATTTGTCGGCTGAGAGATTTTATTGGAAAAAAAAAAAAAATTAATCTAAAAATAACAATTTAGTGGAGAAAGTGGGTTTGAGGAGAGTGATTTACAATAGATCCTAAAATTGATTATTTTTTT
The DNA here is from genome assembly GCA_021605095.1 of Caerostris extrusa. Taxonomy (NCBI): domain Eukaryota; kingdom Metazoa; phylum Arthropoda; class Arachnida; order Araneae; family Araneidae; genus Caerostris; species Caerostris extrusa. The sequence goes on along the minus strand of BPLR01003617.1, from coordinate 29,655 downwards.
TAGGAATTTTTTTCTGATTTTATTGCATTGAGGAAAAACATTGTGGGGAGTGTTAAAAGAGATTTACGTAAAGGTCGTAAAAATGGGATTGTAATTTAAATAAGAATGAGTTTAGGGGATATAATAGTTAGCATGGTTAATGGTTGTACCATATACGCAAAAAATTTATTAATATATATATTATTACATATCTCATATCTCGACTTAATTGTTCTGAAAAGTTTAAATTAGAATTATTCTTATTCTACAATTATTCTATTCTATTAATTACAATTATTCTAAGAATAATTGTAATTTTAAATTATGATTATTCTATTTAGTCTACAATAATTCTATTACAATTATTTTCTTCGATTATTCAATTTTATTCTTCAATTATTTTATTTTATTCTTTAAATTGCAATTATTCTATTCAATAATTCTCTTCTTACAATTATTCTATTATTATTATTCTATTCTTCTATTGCAATAATTACTAATTGTTCTTTAAATTACAATTATTCATTGAAGCTTTTTAAACCCATTAAAAGTTAAACAAAAATAGCAGCAAATTTGTAAATTTATCTTGATACCAGCGCAGCAAATCGCTATAAATAAGTTATTTTATAAATATAATAAACAAATTACACATCAACCTTTTGTAAGAAAAAAATGTATGTAATGTATTTTTGTATGTTTCAACATAACTTAAAAACTTGAAACCATCATAAGTTAATTTTTTGTATTATTTCGCTCCAAAGCTTCGTAGCCAGAAGTTGTGAAAAAATTCTATTAATTATTTTTCAATTAAATAAAAACTTTATTTTTACATTACTATCAGATATTTCTGCCATCTGAATGTGCCATTCTTAAAAAAAAACTGACTGGTGCCGCTAATTAAGAATGTAAAATAATAAAGGGCAGAAAATTTACAATACTGATTTTCAATTTATTTTGCTAACAAACTCTTTTATATTCCAAATTAATGCCAACAGTTTAAAGGTGAAAAAAAAAGTATAGAGAATCCTTAGCTATTTATTATTATTTAATTGGTTATTTAAAATTTAAAAACCTTTAATTCTGCACAGATCTTTTTCTTAATAAAATTTACTAAAACTAAATTTCGTTACATTTTGTAACGGACATCATCAGATCATATGCTAGTGCTATATAAAGCAGAGTAATTTAGAAAATGAATACTTAAGGGAAATAACCATAACATCGATTTTCCCACAAAAAGAACAAGATAGGCTGAAAGAAAATCGTATCGTAGAAATAAGCAACAAGACGTGCCAGATCACTAATCGAAAAACTATGATTCTTTCTTGTAGGATTCAACAATTCATCTTGTCCATCACCAATACAATTAGCGAAGATTTTCATCTTCCATTATTGGAAAAATACATCCATTTATAACAAACTAAATCTGTAATGGTAGCTCATTAGTTCGAATAATTATAAGCTAAATATGATTATCACACCATTAAATGCAGCATACACTCAGTAAAAAAAAATATTATTAACAAACATTTATAACATTATTAAAATACACTCAATGATTACAAGAAAATAAACACCGGTAAATCAAATCATTATTCTCATTTAGAAAAATAATTCATTATTCTAAAAAATGGCGGAGTATTGGGCTAATATAAAATGACAGCAGCAGAATTTAAAATATTCTAATATATATTTTTTTATTTATAATATATTCTAAATATATTTCTAAATATATTTTTCTAATATTTTCTAAATATCCTATTTGAATTATTAATAAAATAAAATGAAAGAATTAAACAGTAAACAGTTCGAATTAACAAGTGGAAGCATACACTAATAGTTATGATGAACTTCTGTCAGTAAGAGGCATCTAAATGGATCACAAAAAGATCTTCTGCCATCCCATGATCCCCTATAGAAATGGCACAGTTTGGCGTTCTGCCAAATTAATTTCAGGGTACAAACATTAGAGTTGGCGCGATGCTAAGTTATCAGTTTGTTATAATAATACATATAAAATAATTTTTTTGTTTATTTTAATTATCAAATATATTTTTCTAAATCAAATATTTTGTTCAAATTAATTTTATGGTATAAAGATTATTTGACTCATTTTAAATACTTTTAAACCAAACACAGAAAATTCTAATTTTTTGTTCTCTTTTATTATCATGTGTAATTTTTCTACAATAACAAGCGAAGGAACTGAAATATAATCTCATATCTAAATCTGAAGTCAAAAAGTGGCACAATATTCAATATAGCTGGAAAATCTTTAACAATAGACCACATAAATAGGCGATTACCAACTTTCGATTAAGACTGGACACGATTGTCTTGCAGAACACCTTAACAGGATAGGTGTCCTCGCTTCAGACACTTGCCCAATATGTAGAGCTGGAACAATGAATTCAGAACATCTTTGAAATGTCCAGGACTGAACAGGAGGGTTCAGCTCCAGTCTTGCAGTTGTATTGGGAGACCAGGGCCCTCATGGACTAACATAAAGTGTCTACCCCCTTTATTTGGCATTTTGTGGTATGTGAGACCGACTTATTGTCAATTGCCATATGTTACAACAACAACTTGCGAAGTAAAATAAAATGTTCAGTCTTCTTACTCTATTACTTGAAGCCATTAACATCTTCAAAAAATTTAAAAGTTCTAACTATTATTTATTTAATTTACAAAGAACTAACCTAACTATCTAATAAAAATCTTGTCGTATCAAATAATAAATGATCATATTTTTGAAAATCATATTCGCTTTGCCTAGAAATCATTCATATTTTTTCTCCGTTCATGAATATGATAAAATATTCATTTTCAAATAGCATTTGTTTTTATAAAGTCAATAGATACACGAGTTCTCCTCTAATGGAATATGCAACGAAATAAAATTTTCCAACAACGAAATGATAGGTTTCGAAAGGAATGCATTCAAAGACAAAATATTCTTACATTTTTCCAGTGGAATTATAGATTCCATTCGCTTTGTTGTACTGTGAAAACCTTCAACCTATTCAAGAAAGGACTTTAGTCGAAGAAAACACATAAAGGAATTCCATGAATATGTAATGAAATCAATTTCATCTCAGTGTTGAAAATGGAACTATAAAAAGTAATATTTTTACCAAGAATGTCATAATTTTTTCAGTCTTTAGATTGTGATATCAATACTAGAGAAGAAAAATATTGCTTTGACACAAAAGGCAAAAAAAAAATTATACATTTTAATTTACGATAACAAATATTAACTGATGACTATTTTTTTTTATCTAACGAAAAGCAAACACATTCGGGAAAAAGTTTTATTCAGCTTTGATTTTTTTTTTTTGTTGCCAAAATTTATTGTGGAATAAATTTATTTTGAGAGTTAAAATTGAATTAGAATAAATGAACAAAAGATCTTGTTTTTTACTGAACCTTTATGTGGGTGGATGTATACTTTAAAATGAAAAAAAAAAAAAAAAAAAAAAACATTCAGTCTTAAAGCTGAATAAAACATAACAAATTTATCAAAGAATACGAAATAAAAGAATAAGTGGGGAAAATCAAATTTAAAAAGGATATAAAACTACGTAGAATGCATTTTTATAATATATAAAATAGAATAATATTAATAATTCACTCTTTGCTAAAATAATAAAAATGCTTATTTATTTGTAGTTTAATAAAAATTAAGTTAATATAAATGATTATTAAATTAGTTATTTTTAACCAAATCATCAATAAAATATATAAAAAAATAGTAGATTAGAGCTAACAAATAACAGCATAATTATAACAAAAGGGCAAAGCAACAAAAAAAGTATAAAATCGAAAGCGAACATTATTAAAAAAAGTATTTTCACAACATTTAAAACACATAATTTATATTCGAAAATTATAAAAAGAAAAATTTTAGAAAAGAAAAATAGGGTTCTTAATATAGCAAAAGTATCATTTATTTACATTGTATCCATTTTTGTACGAAATCTATTTAAATTCATTAAATACCGCAATATAGAAAATATGTCCAAATCATGATAATGTCCTGTTATTCTGAATAAATGTATTATAATTTTAGGAAAAGAACATTTATTGTTCTTTTATCACAAAAGCCTTTATGCATATTCCAAAAGGCAAAGCTTTTCTATTGATGTCGACAATATCAACAATTTAATTATTATTGAATAGAATACTTATAGCAGCTTCTTTATTGACCAGCATACTTCCTTTACGGCATACTAGAGCTGAAAAATGACATTCTTGAATTTTCTTTTCTTTTAATTGTCGTTTTAAAACTTTGACCAAACAAAACATTCTTTATATTTATAAATAACCAATTCGCATAAAATTTAAGTATACAATGCAATTGCGATATGAATGAACATTTTTGGCAAAAATCTTCTCATTCTAATCTTTCGCTCCAGTTCACTGGAAATGTCATTCACAGACAAGAAGAAGCAAAACACCAGCATCAGCTCTTTTCTTTCGGTTTCGAAAGATCATTTGTGCCACTCCTCTATTCTTCTCTCTCCCCACCCCCCTCCCTCCCCATATCCTCGAACTAATGAGAATCATTATTTTAAAAGCCGCTCAAATTTTTGTTTATTTTCATACGCTTCCGAACGCGTTAAGATTCGTTTAATACTTTGGAACGGATGGCATCACTGACTACGGCAGACGATTTCAGATGGAATAAAAAAAAAAAAGAAATGCGTATTAGAACAAAAGAACCGAATCATTTAATCTTCAAACAGAAGAATAAAATAAAAGAATTCTTTTCGAATATGAGCATGAAGGCGAATAAAAAACGAAACAATAATAAAGAATTTATATCAATAAAATGCGAATACTTTTTTTTTTTATTTTTTGTTCACGTTCGTTTAACGTCTTCGAGATATTAGAATTATTTTGCGAAATTGTTTCTAAGTACCTTCAACTTCATGCGTTATTCAATTGAAAAATAAGTTTTTCTTCCGCTCATGTTCTTTAAGAGGTTTAGATAAAAAAAAAAATCGAATAGCTCATCTTTTTTTTTTTTTTACTTTACTTTTTACAAAAAGAGATTTTTTTTGAATTATAGCGATGTTTCTTTCAGTTTTTTTTTTTTTTTTTTTTTTGGAATATTAAGTAAAATGAATAAAATACATTTCCAGGAATTAAAATACTACCATCACATTTTTTACATATATTATAATTAATCATCCGATTTTTTTTTGTCGCCATTTGACTATTGGCAGTTTCAGCATTATCCAGGAGGCCCTAAGAAAATTAAAGAACTTACTGCAGTAAGACTGCAGCGATAACTAATCTATATTTTCATTTAGCCAAAATATTTCAACCACAAATCTGAACTGTCGATTCAAAACATTCTGTCATTGTAGATTTCAGGCTATGAAATTGAGAAATATTTACAAGTTAAATAAAATGACTATATAGATGTGCAATATCTCCTGATTTTCAAATTTAAGGACATATTATGAACTTTAATCCGATTTAAAGTATTGGTATAAATTCATGTATTATTCAATTCCTTCTATTAGCTCACACTCTCCCTATATATATCTTGCTCAAATTTTCAATCGTTCATAAAATACTTTTTATTCATCCACTCAAATTCAGATACATTTTTTTTAACTTGCAGTGGATGACACTGGATGCTAATACAGTTTTTCAAATATTAATTCAGTAATTAAATTTAATTAATTAATTTTATGTTTTTTTAGATTTAAGTTGCATATATCTACCAATAGATAGCGCCAAATAAACTTTAAAAAAATAAATGAAAATTATTTATAAAGGACTTTCTGCAACAGAGTGAAAAAAAGTAGGAATTTACTTTAAAAAAATTTTTTTTTATATTACTTGTTAATGTTGTTAGACACACAAAAGACTGAATTGACTTTAGCCAAAAAAGCAAAACATTTTTTGTCCATTGTAAATTTCAGGATATTGAATTGAACATTAAATATTGTACTATATTTACGCATTAAATAAATAAATAACTTCTACATAGAGGTGCAATGAACTTTCTGGAATTTAATTTTAATTAATTGAATTCAATTTTAATTAATTAGAATTATATTTAACAATTGCTTATCCTTGATCCTTGATGTTAAAAATGTTTTGGATAAAATTTTATTATGATTAATAAAATCTTGTTTAATTCATAAATTATTAATAAAATTATTCACACAAAATAGTCATGTATAGAATATTTTTTTTGCTTGAATTATCATTGGACAATACTTTTCACCATGTGAATAATTTTTGTGGAATTATAAATGTCAAAATATGCTTAAACTTGCAGAAATCTGAATAGATTATAAATTTTTGTCGTATAACGGCTTTCATAGGTCTACAAACTGAATGAGTTAATAGATGAACAAATAAAAATATATATATCATACAAAATGACACAAAATTTCAGAAATGTACTATGTCAAAATAGCTTTGAAACAAGATGTTATTTTAACATTGAATTCTATCTCATTTTCTTTCATATTTTGTTAGATAATAGCAAAACAATCAGGTATTGTATTACAAAGTTTTCATAAACGTCCTTTTCCAAATTTAATAAAGACTGCTTCGTTTTTTATGTCTGATATTTATCTAATCAAGTAACAGCAAAAACAACCAACAAATCAATTTATTATACGATGTACAACAACTAACAACTTCCATAAATCGATTAACTATATCCGAAAACAAAAATCTTTTACTGTCTTTCCTATGTCTGTCAAAAATACTTCTATTGGTCCTTCATTCTTTTTATTTCTATATATCCTAATCTTGCAATGGAATTTTATTAAACCGCCATTTTTATTGGTTGTCGTCTAAAAGAACAAAATGGAAAACGAAACGAACTCTTACATTTTTTTTTTTTTTCGTGGGATTTTTTTTTTTTGTTTGTTTGTTTTTTTACTTGAGATGCCATTGAAAAATATTTTATACTATTGGAATCCTTTTAAGGAATTATAAATTTCGAAACATACTTAAACATGCTGAAATCTGAAAGGATTATTAATTTTTAAATATATAATTTATTTCAGAGAGCTACAAAGTGGATGTGTTAATAAATGAACAAATAAGAAAATATATCATACAAAATGACACAAAATTTCAGAAATGTACCATAACAAAATAGTTTTGATACAAGATGCTTTTTTAACACAGAATTCTATCTCATTTACTATCATTCTCTCTCTATTTCGCTAAATAATAGCAAACAATGAGGGTTTTTTTACAGAGTTCCCATAAACGTCCTTTTCCAAATTTAATAAAGACAGCCTCATTTTATTTCTGCTATTTATATAATCAAGTAACAGCAAAGGCTACCAATAAATCAATTTATTATCAGATGTACAACAACTAATAACTTCGAAAAATCGATTAACTATATCCGCAAACAAAAATACTTTACTGTCTTTCCAATGACTGTTAAAAATACTTCTATTGGTTCATCATATAACCTACTCTTGCAATGGGTTTTAAGTAAACCGCCATTTTATTGGTTGTCGTCTAAAGAACAATATGGAAAACGAGACAATTCACATATATATTTATATATATATATATATATATATATATATATATATATATATATATATATATATATATATATGGATATATACATATATTTTGTTCGTATTATCTATCACGAATGATGAGAGAAAAGAAATCAAAATCGAGTTCACCAGAAGGAAAACCAAAACTGATTTCATGTTTATGAATTCTACATTTGCAATTTCAGCTGCTCAATATTGTTCGAAAGAGAACGTTCGGCGATGGCAAATGGCGGAGTGTCACTTTCGTTCTTAATATTCGGTATTGTTCAGTGTTTTGAGATTGATTCATGAATTTTATCTCTTGATTTGTATCATGTTTTCATGAAACGGCAAAAATTCATCTAAAAAAAAAAAATGTTATTCTGGTTTCTGCAGTATTTTCATCAAATCGCGTTTAGTGTCCATTGTGAAAAAGTAACAGCGATATGGAATGGTTTTGTCATCCATAATTCCTTTTTTTGCAATATAAAAGATAGATATCAGTTTTGATAACATTTATGATGTTATTGCATTGTGAATACAATATTTGATATCTTATTTTTGATATTTGTCCAGCAATGACGTGGTAAAATCTTTTCAGATAAAATTTAAATATAGTCAAAAGATTTGTCACAAATTTTTCATTAAAATATTTTCAACTAACTGAATTTTATGTATTTTCTAAAATTTACAGACTTTTATTAATTTTATAATGATATCGTAATGCTACATTAAAAATTAAGGTTTTTAAATTAATTTTCATCATAACTATATTTTTTTCTTTGTAACAGTGCTTCCTCCTACACTGCAAAAAGCGTACATCTGTGGCGTTCAGGAGAAATGGTCTGTCGCCCCGAAACTCTCACATGAGAGGAAGTATTGAGTACAACCTGCGCTTCCGCTGAGAAACATTTAGTTTACACCAGGGATGGGCAAACTACGGCCCTTCTATCTGGCCTGCGGATAAAATTTTTAATTTGACGGTCTGAGGCAAATTAAAAGAAATATATATTTATATATTATATATCCATCTCCTTTTCTACTTTGATTAAATATTTTTTTTTTTTTTTTTCTTTTTTTTCAAAAGGACTAATGATCTTTTACTTTCTTTTATTTGGATATTTTTATCGTGCCTTTCAACGTAAATTGTGAAGCAATGAGGTCATATTTGCAGGTTGAATTAATTGAATTTTGCAATCTAACAATCTTCTCAAGCAGTTGTTTCCAAATTTGCCATAGTTAGAGTTTTACAAATCATTATCGAAATTAAGTTTCCCAAATTTAATATCTCACGCCCAGAAAATCAGTGCTATGTTTGCTTCATCTTATATATGTGAACAAGTGTTTTAAACTATGAATCTTAGAAAAATTATTTCAGAAGTAGACTGACAGATGAGCATTTAGCCTTGTTCCTTAGAGTACAGTATCAGTACATCTCACTTCGAACCTCAATACAAGGATCTTTTAAAAATGAAATCGCAATTTCATTCATCTGATTAACATATTTAAATTGTAATACTTGTATATTGTTTTTAAAATTTTAGAAAAATTTATCTTGGCCAGCCAAACTTTTTTTTTCGATTTTTGCCCCGCGACCGAAAAAAGTTTCCCCCTCTATGGTTTACAGTCTCTCACCCTGAAAAAAAACATATTTAACACAACCCTGTGTATTAGTTGACCTAGAGAGGAAGTATATTCGCGCATCTCGCTCGTACCTGAATATCGGGTTTTCGGCTTAGAAATGGAATCCTACCACAAATCTATAACGATATGTGTTAAACATTGTATGTGTGTGGTGTCTGTACTCGTGTAAATAAAGCTGTGAGTTCACCAATTTGTGCCTCAAGTATTTCAACCAAACCACACCCAGTTGCAATTGAATTGCCCGACCTGCACAATACATCCTCATAAACTACTGTACAAAAAAAAATTTGTATCTATATTTTTAATTAAATTATCGAACGTTTCCTGATTAATAAAAATTAGAATTTTGAAAAAAATTAAACAAATTTTTATAGAAAATTTATTACATTTTTTATAGTATACCTCAAGTAATCATATTAATCATGTATAGTAAATATTATCAATATGAAATAAAAAATCAATTTTAGATTTGAGTTTTTAATTTGCAAGCATTAATTAATAATTTTAATTAATTTTTTTTACTTTTTATTTCGTTTATGAAGAGATAATTTTTTTCTAATGCAGTTGACAATATAGACAGTTATTTTTATGCCATAAGCAAAGACTGCACCGCTGTTACTCATTTAGCACTACCTAGAGGGCACATGTAGCTTGAAAATATGCTATGGACGCGAATAACACTGTCTCCACAACGCTTTACGATCATATTAGACAGGGACATACGGTTTAAAGTGTATTCCGAACCCCTACAAATATCCATGGCCCTGCCAGGACTGCAACCCAAAACCTGTGGTACCGAAAGCCAGAACTCTGCCATCAGACCTTTATGAAGAGCTATAAAAGCTATAATTATTTAATGATTTATTCAAAATTATAACTTCATCATTTTATCACAAATATTTGCTTTCTGTTGTAATAAAAATGGTCTTTTAAAAATAACATTCTTACTGTTGTAATAAAAAAAATTTCTATTAATACTAAAATTATTTTTGTTGTAATAAAAAATGTTCTATTAAAAATAACATTCTTTTTGCTGAAATAAAAAATGTTCTATTAAAAATAACATTCTTTCTGTTGTAACAAATAAATGTTCTTTTAAAAATAACATACTGTTTAAAATGGTAGTAATTTCCAAATCTTCGAAATATTTTCCTACAGTTATAAACATTAAACATTTTTGAAATCTATTTTTAAAACAAAAAAAGTGGCAATTTCTTGAACTGTGAAACGAGAACTAAAGTCTTGAGTTAAAAAACAAAATTTTTAAAAGTCACGCTTTTTCGCTGATTATTCATCCATTGCTAATTTAAATTTTCGTTGATGTAAACTTTGGTCAATATCTCCAACCATCTTCCAAATTACGTTTCCAAATAACAATTAACAAAGCCTAGAGTGAACTCTTTGACTGGAATAAATGAGAATATATATTTTTTTTTATGTGTAACACGAACAATATCATTAGATGGCAGGAAGGCTTATTGATGTCAATGCCCTCGGAGCTTTATAAGGGTTATTTGTAGTTTCCTATTATTTGCTTATACACGAGCGAAACCAACAAGTTTTAATTTGCTTATAAGGCATTACTGCGACCCTTTGAAAACGCCGTGCAGCTCATTTTTTTTTTCTTTATTAAACAATCAAATATCTTGAAGCCTCTACTAGAAATGGTTGCTAATGAGGCTTGAAGTTTGGCGACTTTGCTTTTATCCAAGCGTTGTTTCAATAAGATTGGCGATAATATTTTTTTTTTCTGATTTTGTGTATTTAAATGGGAATGAAATATGGATGAACTTGAATAGCAACAACAAAACTATTCGAGTTGGCTACTTTTTTTTTTGTTAAGTTAAACAGGATTAAAAAAGGTTCAAAAGACTGATATAGTAGAGTCGTTACTACATCAAGTTGTTCATGCGTGTTAAAATTGATCAGGATTAATTTTTTTCTTTTGTACCTTATTGTGTGTTAGTGATTTTTTTCCTTTTTTATACATTTCATAGATTCCTTCATATGTGTGCACATGAGGTAACGAACCATAAAATTACTGAATGAAATTTTCGACTTGAATAGATTATATAAAGCTTTATTCGAACAATATATGAGTGAAAAGAACTGCTTTGATCTCAGAATTAATTTAGTGTAAAAAGTTTTTAATATAATTTTTTAATTATCATTAACAAAAAATTATTTACATCTTTATATTTTCTCATTAAATGTGCAAAATATGTATTTATAAATGCTTTGACAAATATCTAACGACTTGGAATAAAAAATTTCACTGTAATTTTTTTTAATTAAATATTTATAAATACATATTGATACGACAAATATTCAACCGCCCGGGATAAAAAAATTTCATAGTAAATTTTTTTGATGAATATTTGTCTTGTAATATATATTTATAAGCACATATTGGCACAAATAAAAATACTTATAAATACATAATGACACGACAAATAAAAATACTTATAAATACATATTGACACGACAAATAAAAAAATACATATTGACACGACAAATATCCAACCTCCCGAGATTAAAAAAAACTTCATAGGAAATATTTTTTGATTAAATATTTATAAATACATATTGACACGACAAATATCCAACCTCCTAGGATAAAAAAAAATTTCATAGTAAATTTTTTGATTAAATATTTATAAATATATATTGACACGAAAAATATCCAACCGCCTGGGATAAAAAAATTTCATAGTAAATTTTTTTTTTCATAGATTAAAATATTTATAAATACATATTGACACAACAAATATCAACCTCCTGGGATAAAAAAAATTTCATAGTAAATTTTTTTTGATTAAATATTTATAAATACATATTGGCACGACAAATATACAAACTCCGGATAAAAAAATTCATAGTTCATTTTCATATTAATATTTGTCTTGTCAATACATATTTATAAATACATATTGACACGACAAATAATATTTATAAATATTTATTGACACAACAAATAATATTTATAAATATATATTGACACGACAAATATAAAATTTTACCTTAATCAAAAATATTTATAATACATATTAACTCGACAAATAAAAATATTTATAAATACGTATTGACACGACAAACAAAAATATTTATAAATACGTATTGACGACAAATAAAAATATTTATAAATACATATTGACAAGACAAATAAAAATTTTTATAAATACGTATTGACACAACAAATAATATTTATAAATACATATTGACATGACAAATATAAAATAATCCATTTTCAATCAATATAAGAAAAATATCTCTAAATTTTCTCTAAAAATGTCTCTCTAATTAAAATTATCTCTCTATCTAAAAATATCTTTTAATTTAAATACATTTTCATCTGACAAACTATTTTTTTTAACAATTAAATCTCATTACTTATTCATCATTCCACCATTATAATATTCAGATTCGGTAAATATCCTTTACATTTCTGTGAGAGTTCAACTGTTTTTTTTTTTTGTTTTGTTTGTTTTTTTCAATTTCTTCATCAATATTCCACGAATTGCATAAATGCTGCCTTGTGTCTTAGTCTATATTTATGTAAGCATTTCATTTCATCAAAATATATTGTTGTAATCTTCTGCCTCCAAGAACTGTAATCAATTAAGACAAACTATTAATGCACGTTCTTCAATTTTAAAATCGTTTGTCATCTTTTGTTAAGCTTAGTTCTAAAAATCGGGAAATAAAATACTATTCAATTTATAACCCACGTAATAATTAAATTTTCGGAGGACGATTCAATTGTGAGAGCAGGGTCGAATGATTCACTACAAACCTATCAACACTGGCGGGCGAGGTCAAGTTTGAACTTAATATTTGCCAGATCCGGGGGACTAATAAGATGTCGTCTTAAGTTCTCTCTGCCTGAAATGAGCTGCAATTGTGTAATTTATGGTTTCATTGCCTCAAGGTGAAATATCTAACTGATGGATGAGTTTTCATTCGTCATTGGCAGCTAAATATTTTTGAAGCAAATGCGTCTTTTTGGATTAAAAGGTGTTTATTTATAATGAAGATTCGTTTGCAGAGTCCGTGAAAAGAAATTATTTCATTTCTGACCCATTCTGTTTTACTTTTTTGATTAATGAATTATTCTCAATTTCTTAATATCTTACTTCTTATAATTTATTATCATATTATAATATCGTTCGAAATCAAGTTTGGAGAATAATGCAGATTCTCAGTGATATTCTACTTAATTTTATATATTCGATGGCAATACAAATATTTTTAAATGTGTACGAAATCGAATCTAGTACATTATTTCTTCTAAAATGCAAATTAAAAATGGATAAAAATGGTGATGTGTATTTCTAATGGAGATTCGTTCGAGAGTCCGTGAAAAAGAAATTATTTCATTTCTAACCCATTCTGTTTTTCTTTTGATTTATGAATTATTCTCAATTTCTTAATATCTTAATTCTTCTTATAATTTATTATCATATTATAATATCGTTCGAAATCAAGTTTGGAGAATAATGCAGATTCTCAGTGATATTCTACTTAATTTTATATATTCGATGGCAATACAAATATTATTTAAATGTGTACGAAATCGAATCTAGTACATTATTTCTTCTAAAATGCAAATTAAAAATGGATAAAATGGTGATGTGTATTTCTAATGGAGATTCGTTCGCAGAGTCCGTGAAAAAGAAATTATTTCATTTCTAACCCATTCTGTTTTTCTTTTTGATTAATGAATTATTCTCAATTTCTTAATATCTTAATTCTTCTTATAATTTATTATCATATTATAATATCGTTCGAAATCAAGTTTGGAGAAGAATGCAGATTCTCAGTGATATTCTACTTAATTTTATATATTCGATGGCAATACAAATATTATTTAAATGTGTACAAATCGAATCTAGTACATTATTTCTTCTAAATGCAAATTAAAAATGGATAAAATGGTGATGTGTATTTCTAATGGAGATTCGTTCGCAGAGTCCGTGAAAAAGAAATTATTTCATTTCTAACCCATTCTGTTTTTCTTTTGATTAATGAATTATTCTCAATTTCTTAATATCTTAATTCTTCTTATAATTTATTATCATATTATAATATCGTTCGAAATCAAGTTTGGAGAATAATGCAGATTCTCAGTGATATTCTACTTAATTTTTATATATTCGATGGCAATACAAATATTATTTAAATGTGTACGAAATCGAATCTAGTACATTATTTCTTCTAAAATGCAAATTAAAAATGGATAAAATGGTGATGTGTATTTCTAATGGAGATTCGTTCGCAGAGTCCGTGAAAAAGAAATTATTTCATTTCTAACCCATTCTGTTTTTCTTTTGATTTATGAATTATTCTCAATTTCTTAATATCTTAATTCTTCTTATAATTTATTATCATATTATAATATCGTTCGAAATCAAGTTTGGAGAATAATGCAGATTCTCAGTGATATTCTACTTAATTTTATATATTCGATGGCAATACAAATATTATTTAAATGTGTACGAAATCGAATCTAGTACATTATTTCTTCTAAAATGCAAATTAAAAATGGATAAAATGGTGATGTGTATTTCTAATGGAGATTCGTTCGCAGAGTCCGTGAAAAAGAAATTATTTCATTTCTAACCCATTCTGTTTTTCTTTTTGATTAATGAATTATTCTCAATTTCTTAATATCTTAATTCTTCTTATAATTTATTATCATATTATAATATCGTTCGAAATCAAGTTTGGAGAAGAATGCAGATTCTCAGTGATATTCTACTTAATTTTATATATTCGATGGCAATACAAATATTATTTAAATGTGTACGAAATCGAATCTAGTACATTATTTCTTCTAAAATGCAAATTAAAAATGGATAAAATGGTGATGTGTATTTCTAATGGAGATTCGTTCGCAGAGTCCGTGAAAAAGAAATGATTTCATTACTAACCCATTCTGTATCAAATTTTTTCGAATAATAAACTATCATTAATTTATTATCATATAATAATATCGTTCGAAATCAAGTTTAGAGAATATACCATATTCTCTGTGATATTCTATTTTATTTTTATTTATTCAAAGACAATATAAATATTATTTAAACATGCATGAAACCGAATCGAGTATATTTTTTTCTTCTAAAATGCAAATTAAAAATGGATTAAATGAGGGTGTGTATTTCTAATGAAGATTCGTTCGCAGAGTCCGTGAAAATGAAATTTTATTACTAACCCATTCTGTTTCTATTTTCTTTTAGAATAATAAATTATTATTAATAATTTATTATCATATTATAATATTGTTCAAAATCAAGTTTGGAGAATAATGCAGATTCTCCGGGACATTCTATTTCATTTTATATATTCAATGGCAATACAAATATTATTTAAATGTGTACGAAATCGAATCGAATACATTTTTTTCTTCTAAACTGCAAATTAAAAATTGATCAAATGATGGTGCGTATTTCTGATGAAGATTCGTTCACAGAGTCCGTGAAAAGGAATGATTTCATTATTTACCCATTCTATTTTTCTTTTCGAATGATAAATTATTATTAATTTCTTATTAATAATTTATTATCAAATTATAATAAAGTTCGAAATCAAGTATGGAAAAGAATGCAGTTTCTCTGTGACATTCTACTCTTATTTTATTTATTCAATGGCAATACAAATATTATTTAAATGTGTACGAAATCGAATCGAGTCCATTATTTCTTCTAAAATTCAAATTAAATTGCTCTCACAATACATAAAATGAATTATTTTATTATTTTTTTCATGTGCATCTATTGTTTCGAATGTTCTTTAAAATTATGCTCAGTTTTTACTGCCAATATAATAAAGAAACTCTCATTCTATCAAATCGTTTGCATTTTTTTTATTAGTAGGTGTGATGCCATTGAATATAAATGTTATAAATTTATTTTTCTATATTGAAAAAAACACATGATGGTTTTGATCTTTAATTTTTTTAATCATAATTACATTTTATCGTAAGTAATATCTCTAGGAGACATTGTAAATATTCATTATTCTAGAATAAACTGGAAGTTTATTAAATTTTTGGTTCAAACAAAGACGGAGTTGAGAAATATGCGACATAAAAACGGTTGACCGAGCAACAACGTTTAAAATAAAAAAAACACAAAAACTGCATCTTTTTTTATATATTTTTCCTTCCTATAATTAAAGCACGTCTTCCTACATTTATAGATCCAAATTATCTCTGACAAAAAAAAAGTGTTTAAAACTGCGGAATACAAAAAAAAAAAAAAATGTGTTAAAATAAAATAAACTGGTAGGAATTTTCCTCTACTAAAAACAGGACATTAACGTAGCTCAAAAACGTCGTGCATTATACCAAAACGGCAAAGAAATCTCACAGTTGCTTGCATTTATTTTACAAAAATAAACATAACGGCATAAAAAACGGAATAAAAGAAAACAACTGTGATGTTGATGAGTTTAAAAAAAAAGTTTCCGTCTATTTTTATGGGTTTAACTCGTTCGCATTATACCGATAACAGATGTTCAAAATTGCTTTGTTTTTTTTATCGATTCTATATTTTTTTCACATATTTTTTCATAACCATTGTTAAAAGCTTTGAAATTCCAATATTGTTTTTTTTTCTTCATAATTAATTTGGAATGAAAGAGTTGCTGTTATACATTTTTCTAAAGAAAAAAAAAAAAAAAAAAAAAAAAGAATTTGAGGATATGAATTCATACACAAAGAGAATTGAAGCAATTATATTCGTTTGTTATCATTGTTAAGTGCCATTTTTTTCTTTTTGTTTTCTTTTTTTTGCTTAAAAGCAATTATGATGTTTTCGCTTATCTTCCTAAAGATTTCAAAACAATCAGGTCAATTCTAGTTATTTAAGGAAAACATAGATCAAAATCAAAATAATGGTTGGCTTTTATATTTTGGTTCTTGTTGTTTGTTCAAGAATTATAGTAAATAAAAAAATATTGTTTTCTGAATTTCTGTACAATAGATACACATAATTAATGGCAAGTTTCATACAATTGTTACAAACTTCTCTGCAATAGATATACAAAATTAATGATATGATTCTTGTTAACAGATGATAACACAAAAGTTTAAGTATGTTTGTAAATGAAGGTTTAAAGAAATTAAACTAATGGTAAAAAATAATACAAATTATAAAAATATTGCAAGGTAATTAAATATAAAGTCAATTATTTCATTCTTTCAAACTTGGTAATGTAAAACAGCTTGGTCATGTATAAAGCAGCAATAGATATACATAATTAATGACATGATTCATACAATAATTACTAACTTCTTAAGAAATGGTATTCCAAAACTATAAGTAAGTGTGTAAATAAAGGCTTAAAAAATTAAGCTAATGGGCAAAGATAATATAAATTAAAAAAATATTGCAAGGTAATATATATATATATATATATATATATTGCAATTAAATATAAAGCCAATTATTACATTTTTTTCACATTTTAAAGCAATTATAATAAAATTCAGATATTAAACATCAGAGTAGAATTGAATAAATAATATAAGGCTACAATAAATATATTGTATTTTTTGTGTTGTATAATGTTGTATTTTTTTTTTATCTATAGCACATTTTATCTGTCTACCTTATCGGTTGGTACATTTAGCTCATGGCATATCAAGTATATAAGATGGGAAAATTAAACTTTCACTTAATTTAAAAATATTATTACGGAATAGTTTTGCAGGATTAAAATATTTTTTCTATAAAAATTTAATTAGAATTTTCAGAAATAATTTGAAAAATTTAATACTAATCATTAACTTTTTATTCGTTCCGATAAATATCAATAGCAGGAAAATTTATTTCTTTAAAAATTATTAATAATTCTTTTAAAAATAATATATATATATATATATATATATATATAATATTTTTAAATCTATTTTTTTTAAATATTTTCATTAAGAAGTATTTTTAAATTATTTATTTGAACTTTTAAGTTTGCTCAAAAATTTGCATTAAATAAATTATAACCTTAATAAAACCTTAATAATGTGTTTGTAAAAAAAATTTTAAAATTTTAATGTAAAAATTAAAAATATAAAATATAAAAAATTGTAATAATGTTTTACATATAATGTTATATTATATTTAAATGATGAGTTTTTATTATATGCTTTTCAAATAACATACATTCCTCTCTCCTGGGAATCCCTCCGAAACTCTTCTCGTGCGAAAAAAATGCTACAATTGAAAAAAATATGAATGTTAACTTTTTTTTACAGCTAATATATAAAATACGTGAATAACTCTATTTTTCAGAATATTTGCCATTGGCTTGGTATAATTTATTTCTCATTTAAAAATGGTACCATCAATTTAATATGTAAACAAATTTTGTTTTAAACACTTCAAAATATTGAAAATATATATTGATATTATAACTTCAATATAAAAAGTATTTTTTCACAATATTTTTTAAAAAAAAAAAAACGACGGTTCGAATAAATCCATTTTTATGACAGAGATTTCTTATATGAATGTCTTTTTGATAAAATGTGTAAATGTATAAATAAATGTGTAAATGTCTTCGCAGCGGGAAGAGATTTTCCAATCGTAGGATGAAAATGACTATTTTTATTTTAAGCAAATACTTGCTTCACATAAACACTGCATTAGATTTTATACGTATGTATAAAATATCTAACACCAATCACGATGGAACAACTCATGGTATAGTTCATATTCAATACGCAGTTTTTCGATTTGTGAAGGTCGCACAGACATTCGCTAATTTCCTGAGTCTCATTATACATGATACCGAATATATGTTATCAGATTTGTTCTCATTAGTACAAAAAAACTAATTGCATGTAATATAACTATAAAAATATAATATAAAAAAAATATATATTCTTCACAATATTTTTAAGAAAAACAACGGTTTCGAATAAATCCATTTTTATGACAGAAATCTCTTATATGAATGTCCTTTTGATAAAGTAAAATTCAAACTCTGAAAAATATTTAAATATGTCTTCCTACTTCTTATTCATGAATATCGCCGCAATCAAAATAGCATCAAGTTGACAGTTCGCAGCGGGAAAAAATTTCCTATCGTAGGATGAAAATGACAGATTTTATTTTAAGCAAATATTTGCTTCACATAAACATTGCATTATATTTTTGAAACGACCGAACTATATGAACATTTTTCGTAGGACGTCTTTCCAAAATAAGTTTTTCCATCTGCAATTTTTATTAAAAAAAGTCCATCTTCCTTTTGTTTATTCTGAGAAAAATTCCGCCATTTTTTTTTTTTAGAACGAAATAAAACACCGCTTCAAATATGAAAAATATTCATCGAAATATGAAAAGGAAAATGGGGGAAACAGAACTTTGAATAATTCCATTTTCGAAGTACGTTCGAATGACAGGATAATTCTAGTTTTAAAGCTTGAAAAGGAAAGAAAATAAAAAAATTACATCTGACATGAAAGGATAAAGGACTCTTCCCATAAAAAAAAAAGAATAAAAATCATTCTCTTTATACATTTTAAAGTCACTGGACTCTATAGAGTCTAAAAACATATTTGTATACATACAATTCGACACGGTCATTTCATTTAATTTTTTTTCTGAGAAAAAAATTCAAAATATAAATTGTTTTTTATGCATTCTTTTGTCCACTTCCTTTAGTAAACTTTAGAAAATGCCACGAACTCTTGTGTAAGAGGTTTATGACTTCCCTATTCCGAAATGGAACTTTTTTTTTTGTGTATATGGTGACAAAAACAACTTTATAATAAATAGAGAAAATCCATAAAGAAACTGGAAACAGTAAGACAATACTACGATTTTTTTTTTTTTTACCATTGATGCCATTCTTATTTTGAAAGAACACAGAAAAAAAACAACATTCGAAACCATAAAATATTATTCGAATTTTAGAAGAGGAAATAAAGATACCGTCGAAAATGGTCAGTTTCGAGATCTGTTCTTTTAAAATGGATTCCGAAATTTATAACATCTGTCATGGTTTGCCTCAATACGGTTTGGAAGTTGCAACATTCTTTTCAAAAATGAGTATTTTGAAAGAATTTGGAAATATATCTTTTAGATATTGTCTTATGTAGTTCTGGAACGATTCAATCGTATTCATGGTCTTTTAGAATACAAAGAGTTCCAATAAACCACCAGTTTACTGATGTATTTTTAAAATGTATATTTCTAAAGATTGTAAAAAAATTTTTGACATCACGGAGTTTTTATTTAATCTGTAAAGTTTATAAATATCAACAAGACACCAATACATGTTATTCTGATATAATAATGATAAAAATATTAAAAGCAATCTTGATATGGCATTTAAAATCGAAAATTTGGTATTTTGTTGAGTAAATGGGATTGTATACTCGATTTGTCTGGAATTTGAGATGTTTTGACGCCTCAAAAATATTTTATTGCTTTGGTTCCAAATTATTAATCTTTCACGAATGAATCAGTTAGTGTTTTCTTTCTCACTCAATTCCATTATCACGATCTGACATTTTAAAATCAAAAATTTGGTATTTAGAAGAGTGAATGGGATTGTATACTTGATTTGTCTGAAATTTGAAATGTTTGACTCCTCAAAAATATTTTATCGTTTTCATTCCAAATTATTAATTTTTCATGAACGAATCACATTGTTTATCCTTTCTCACTGAATTCTATTATCTTGATATGGCATATTAAAATCGAAAATTCTATATTTTGATCAGTAAATGGGATTGTATACTCGATTTGTCTGAAATTTGAAATGTTTTGACTCCTCAAAAATATTTTTATCGTTTTCGTTCCAAATTATTAATTTTTCATGAACGAATCACATTGTTTATCCTTTCTCACTGAATTCTATTATGGCATTTTAAAATCGAAAATTCTATATTTTGATGAGTAAATGGGATTGTATACTCGATTTGTCTGAAATTTGAAATGTTTTGACTCCTCAAAAATATTTTATTGTTTTCGTTCCAAATTATTAATTTTTCATGAACGATTTAATTTGTTTTTCCTTTCTCAATGAATTCTATTATCTTAATATGGCATTTTAAAATCAAAAATTCTATATTTTGATCAGTAAATGGATTGTATACTCGATTTGTCTGAAATTTGAAATGTTTTGACGCCTCAAAATATTTTATCGTTTTCATTCCAAATTATTAATTTTTCATGAACGAATCACATTGTTTATCCTTTCTCACTGAATTCTATTATCTTGGTATGTCATTTTAAAATCGAAAATTCTATAATTTGATCAGTAAATTGGATTGTATACTCGATTTGTCTGAAATTTGAAATGTTTTGACGCCTCTAATAATATTTTATCGTTTTCGTTCCAAATTATTAATTTTTCATGAACGATTTAATTTGTTTTCCTTTCTCAATGAATTCTATTATCTTAATATGGCATTTTAAAATAAAAAATTTGATCTTTTTGAAAGTAAATGGGATTGTATACTCTTTTGTCAGGAATTGATTCGAACTTTGATTGATTCAAACTCGATTTTGAGGTCTCATAAATATTTAATCGCTTTTGTTCCAAATTATTAACTCTTCATGGAATGAATCATTTTGTGTTTCCTTTCTCTGAATTCTACTATCTTGATATGGTGTTTTAAAATCGAATATTTGATATTTTGATGAGTAAATGGGATTGTATACTCGATTTGTCTGGAATTTGAGATGTTTTGACGCCTCAAAAATATTTTATTGCATTTGTTCCAAGTTATTAATTTTTTAACAACAATCGGAAAGTAAAATAAGATAAATAAATAATAATTACATTAATTATATAAATAAATAATAATTATTATTTTTATTATTTCATTATATCGCATATTGTTTTATTTAAACAAACTTTTCTGCAAGTAATTATAAAAAAAAAAAAAAAAAAATATACGAAGAATATTTCTTAAACAAAAAAGTATTCGGTTTGTATATAATGGTTTAACTAGTATATAAAAATATAAAACAGACTTGAAAATTCTATGAAAAGTATGAAAATTCTTAATAAAAGTCAGTACTTTAAATTTAGTATGTGAAATTCACATTCCAAATTGTTTAATTTTTATTTATTTTTTTTTCCTATAAAATTATGGGTATTGTTTTGAAGAGGGTATTTCGCGTTCTTGAACCCTTGCAATTATTTACCTTTTATTGAAATCTGTAATTTTTTTTTTTTTTATTCAAATTTCTTTCTGAAGGTTTTTTTTTCTTTCTTTTCTTTTTTTTTCTTTCACGGGCTTTTTTAATACATAATATTTATTTAAATCTTTTCACGGTGAATAATTATATAATTAAATAATGCAAAATTGTGTTTGCCAGCTGCATTAGAAAGAAAAAAAAACAATGCAAAATTGTTCTAAAAGAACGTCTGGTGAAAAGCAGAGATAATTTTATTTCAAATGGAAAATAAGTTTTTTCCAAGAAAAGAAAATCGTTTTGTGTTCTATAGGTTTCTTTTTATTTTTAAGATTTATTATATAATTTTTTTAGTTTTCATTACGTAATTATTTTATAATTATATAATCATTTTGATTATTTTATAATAGTATTTTCTTTTTAAAAAGCATCTTTTCGTTTTATTTCATCATTATTTTTTAAACCTATAGCATAAAGTCTTTCATAAATTATATAATTATATCCTATCAAATCCTATCTATCAAATTATTTGATCTTCGTAAGAGTCCCTTGTATCATCTTTCACCATATGTGCATATGTTTTTTATTACATTATTTTTAGTTTTTATTATGTAATTATTTTATAATTATATAATCATTTTGATTATTTTTATAATAGTATTTCCTTTTTAAAAAGCATCTTTTCGTTTTATACTATTATTTTTAAACCTATACTATAAGTATTTCTAAAATCCCATCAAATTATTTGATCTTTACAAAGGGCTTTCTTGTATCATCTTTCACTGTATATGCTGTTGATAACGAGTAAAAATATACATAAAAAACCACACACTTAATCCGCCCTTTACAGAGGACAGAAGTTCGAACAAGCAGTCCAGAACATGCCCGGTTCCCATACTCGCATGGCATGTGATTCTACAATAACAAACGCTTGAGAAAAAAAAAAAAAAAAGAAAAAAAGAAAGAATGAAAAAAAGAAAAAAGAAAGATGAACCCTAAACCGTATAGATAAGATATGAGAAAAGAAAAAGCTGATTGAAAGGCCCAACGAGGACTAATTTCCGCCATGGAACAGAAAGGGTGGAGATGAACAACTATTGTTCGCCTTGCTAAAAGGAATAAGAGAACAGAATAAAAAGAACACTCACCACATTCTTCGAGACACGACGTGGAACGAAAGTGTCAACAGAGTCATTCCACCCGGCTCAGAATGTGTTGAGGAAGGGTAATCCTGAATGTTTCTTATCGTTTGCACCAATGGGACAGGAAGTTCTTTTTGCTCTTCCATCTTCAGTCCAGCTGGTTTAAAATCTTCTTCTTTTTTTTTTTTTCTTCTTTCATTTTCTTTTTCTTTTCTTTTTTTTTTTTATTCGTACTTAAAAATAAATTCTACTTGCTGGTTCGCTTCCAGTAAGCCCAGCATTTGAGGTAATGCCATTGAACGTTTGTAGTTTTCAGACAGTATTTTCGCACTTTCAAAGAAAATTGAAAAAAAAAAAAAAGGGAAATTCAGAAGAAATGTTTTTATTTAGTGGCTGAACTTGATTGAATAATGTTGATAGTATAATTTGTGGTTTAAACTTATCAGTAAGGACTTTAAAAAAAAACTTTTTTTTTTTGTTTTTTTAATCTCAAAGTTTAGTGTACAGTATTACTTCATTTAATTAAATAGTTTAATTTGTGATTTTATTTTTTTATATTTTTGATTCTGTACAATGTATCATGTTTGTTTAGATTTTATTCATTTCAAAATAATAATGTTTATACGTTCTTGTACGTATAAACATTACATTATAAACATTTAGACATAATGTAGTCGTTAGAGTTACATCTCCTGTAGTGACAAAGTTTCAAGATTACGTAAACATTGGCAATGCCGGAAATTAAAAAGGAATTTGTAAATAGACATAATAAATTACTACTACTTGTTAGCTCGCTTCAGGGAAGTCGAGCATTTGAGGTAATGTCTTGGAACGTTTGTAAATTTCAGATGTATTTACGCACTTATCCGTGAAATTCAGAAGAAATGTTTTTATTTAGTGGCTAAACTTGATTGAATAATGTTGATAGTAAAATTTGAAGGTTTCAACTTATCAGTAAGGGCATTAAAAAATAAACTAAAAGAGTTTTTTTTCCCCTCAAATGTTTGAGTGTATAGTATTAGTTTTTTTAATTAAATAGTTTAATTTTATTTTTTAAAATAATGTTTTTATTTTTAGTATTGTTTTTCTGTAAAATGTAGCATGCTAAATGTTTAGATTTTATACTTTTGAAAATAATAATGTTGATAAGTTATTAGAGAACATTAACCGCCATAGGCCTATGGTGGTAAACTTTTGAAGGATTAAAAACATTAGGAGACATTTAGGTTAATTATCCGCATTTGCATCGTAAGTATTTTAGCCAGAAAAACACCCACAAGTAGTCTGACTCTATACAATGGCACAACGCCATCAGGCCTTTCCTTTTCTACTGAAGGCAGTGACTGCAACGGACTCCACCCGTGTATTTGAACCCACCAAGTACTTCTGCACGCCCCTTTAGCTACACATGCTATCATTAAGACAAGTCGTTTACCGGATTGTAACTCTAGTAATAACAACCAATTATAATAAATATTTAAACAAAGCTATTTTTTACATAGAAAAACTATTTTCTTTTATTTTAAGTAAATTTTTGTATTTTATAATCATACCAATTTAATAGAAAACTATTATATTCAATATTACATTATATACAATAGTACAAAATAGTTGAAATACATTATACAATTATATACAATATTTGCAATACATTATAGAATTATATACAATATTTTATAAATTATACAATTATATACAGTATTTACAATACATTATACAATTATGTAAAAAATATTTACAATACATTTACAATTATAAAAATATTTTTCAATGATATAACTTATTTGCAAACCATATTACTAACAAAAATCATCTAATATTCTTGAAAATAGAATTAATCTAAGGAAAAACAGACAGCAATATTTACTTATGAAAAATTAATCTGGCTATCATATTTTTAGATAATTCAATAAAAGATTTAATAATAAATAAACACAAAAAGCAATTTTGAAACGAAAAATTATTTTATTCTTATAGATATTTTTTTTTTTATTCAAATCACATTTAGCATTTTACAGAAAAAAATTTTCCAGGCAGGATAATTTGAAAAAAATAAAGAATAAATAAATCCTTTTGAAGTGTTTTAATTTGTATGAATACATAATATAAAACTATTTAAGGGTATTTATCTTTTAAAATGGTGTTTATCTATATAAATAAAGAGTTCATAGGATTTATCACTTCTTTTTTAAAGTTGCAATAAAGAATGGTTTATTATCTCATTAATTTTTAATGTTTGTAAAATATGTAAATTCTTTCAAGTCGTTTATAATAAATAACACTTTTGACAACACAAAAAATTTTATTAAACATAAAAATAGCCATATTTTACTAATTTTGGTGCTGAACACAAAAATTATAATAAAAAAGGCAATTACCTCTTGTTTACAGATACGGAGGTAGTCAGTTCCCATATCTTTCTTGAAATATATGTGAAAAATGAAATGGAATATGTAAATTTACATAATATATATTAAAATTACAATAATTTGTAAATACATGGCAACTTTTATACAAAAAAAGTATTAAAATTGCGTCATACATTGAATGTGTAAAATGTGTAAATATTAATATATATTACATATGCATGAAATATTTGAAAAAAAGCCTTGAAAACAGTTAAAACACTTTAAATATTCTAAGGATAAAAATTTAAAAAGCTAGAAGCACTAATAATAGAAGTCCGTTTGATCAGAACATGTTTTCTCTGGCCCTCCATTACAGAGTGCACAAATCACCATTCGGTTGTATGTCAGTCCAGTCCCAAGCAAACAAGTAGATGGGTCTTTTTCATTTTTCTCCGTCTTACATAAAACACGTATATCAAGTTAAAAATTTCCTTTGACACGGCAGTCATGTCCAGTTCTTAATCTAAAATTGGCGCAGCCTCTTTGTGAGTTTTCAACTAAATTTTTTCCACTCAGTCCCGATTGACTCCCAGACTTTTCCATTGGTGTTAGATAATAATTCAATAATATACGATGACTTAATTTTGTCGTATACAGGGCCGGATTTTCCTATAGGCTAACTAGGCTTCAGCCTGGGGCCTCAAGATCCAAGAGGGCCTACATTCAAATTGTTACATTCAATTTCTGCGTTCATTCATTATTTATTTATTCATTATCCGTACCACATTTTTTATAAAAGATTAGTACCAATCACAACACTGTTTCATTTAACATATTGATATGTATCACAGTATTGATGTATTTTATTATCTCTCATATAATTTACAAACTTAAAAATGGAGGTCAAAGGGCCTCATAAGTGAAATAGCCTACGGCCTCTTTTCATCATGCCCTGCCCGTAAAGTTCTCCTAAACGAGTCAAGAGGAATAGGACACTGTCCAGAACTTCTTCTGTTCCTGTTTTTGCCTCAAGATCTGCCCTTTTGTATAATATAAATCAATTCCAACATTTGATGGAATCCACTGTAAAGTGATGTATTTATCCTTTTCATTAGTATTTATTATAATTGTTAAATGATAATTGGTAATTATAATAATTAGTAAATTCTCATGAAAACAGGTGATGTTATACTTTTTAGTGTATAAAAAAAATAATAATCATTTTCGTTCTGTGTGTTTTTTTATTTTTTAATGTTGCATAAATTATTTCATAATGAAGGAGTTACAAATAATAAATAAATAAAGTGAGGCTTTTTAAAATTGTTTTTAAAAAAAAAATAAACGAATAAAATTATGACATTGCTATATTAAAATCCTTTAGTATTTATTCAATCTAATAAAAGAACTACGTTTAAATTTCTTTATCTTAGTTTTCGTAAATACTAATTTTAATTGCTAATTTTTCGTTGAATAATTTATGCATGTTTATATAAAATTTGTAAGCGTTAAAATACACTTAATAAGTAATAATGAAAATATATAATAATAAAAATAATAATAAATAAATCAAGAATAAAAATAATAATAATAATAATAAATAAAAAATAATAATAATAAATAAAAATAATAAAATAATAAGATTAATAAATAAATAAAAAATAATAATAATAAAATATTAATAATAATAAATAAAAAATAATAATAATAAATAAAAATAATAAAATAATATTAATAATAATAAATAAAAAATAATAATAATAAATAAAAATAATAAAATAATAATAATAATAAAGAAAAAATAATAAATAATAATAATAAATAAAAATAATAAAAATAATATTACTAATAAATAAAAATAATAAAATAATATTACTAATAAAGAAAACATAATAAAATAATAATAATAAGTCAAGAATGAAAAAATATTTTTGATATGAAATAATAATAATAAGTCGTGAAAAAATTACGATAGACGTGGAATGGTAGTCATCTAACAGTAAGTCTAGAACTATTCGCATGTCTTTTTTATTATACAAATTAAAAAAATTATTCTTAAATTTCGCAAATGTTAAGAAATGTATTATTAAAAATTATATTTTGATAGATAAAGTAAGAGGCGGAATTATATTTTCCGTCCCTTTTATTTTGAAAATTTGCATTAGTCATTTGACATTAGGCGTGATTGTATTTCTTAAATTTAAATATACTTTTTTTTTTTTTTTTTTTTTAATTTTATCTTACATTTTTTTTGTTGTTGTAACTAATTCTGTTGTTCCTGTATCTAAAGAAGCAATGGAACTAAAAACTAAATTTTATTTGAGAAATATTTTTAAAACGAGATTTTACGTAAGTAAAAGAAATAAAAGAAAGTATTGTAAAGTATTGTAAGTAAAAAGAAAATATTGAAAAAATAAAAAAATAATTTCCTTCTAAAAATATTTTCTTTTCAAGAAAATATTTTTAGAAGGAAATGGACTAAGACGTCATTAGAAAAGTAGTATAACGAGAGAAAATATAGAAGTAAATAAATATTAAACCATTTCTTTACCCTTAGGATAGTAATTTCAAAGTGATCCATTAGGGCAAGGTTTTTTTTTTTTTTTTTTTTTTTTTTCCCCTTATATTTACTGAAGAGTTGATACTTATTTTTATAGTTTTTGGATATATTTGAGATAAAAATTAATAATACTTGTCTATAATTTTTTTTCCTTTAAACTAGGAAAAACTGAAATAATTAAAAAAATACAATGTTTATAATAATTACAAATAAAAAAAAAATATGCTATTTGATTGTGTGTTAAAGAAAAAAAAAATATTATGATTAATAATTTTTTAGTATTATTGTAGTACAATATATATAATATATGCTTGTATATTATATATATTATTATATATTATATTACAATATTACTTAAAAATATATTGTATACATATTTGTTGTATAATAAACAATATAATATATATATATATATAAGTAATATTGTGAGCACTAATAATTCGAAGAATGTGTAATGATAATATGGCCTATACTTAAATTCCGTTACAAATTGAAGAAACAAATATTGCAGCTTTTGTAACTTTTTTACATTTTGTAATTCATTTATAATTTCGTAATTCTGTCTGCTTTGGTATTACAAAAATACTTACTATGCAAAATAGATGTACCTTCTTTCCGAAATTATACCATTGAGCAACAGCCCCATGGTGCGCCAAGGCCTTCTGGCTGCTGGTAGATTTCGAGACAGTAGATGTTTGCTTTTCACGGGGAGGTTCTCACCCCTATGCCCTACATTCATATTAGACCGGGACCTACTGTTTATAATGAATTCGAACTACTACAAAAATCCATGACACCGCTGGAACTTGAACCCGAAACTTGTGGTAGCGAGTGCCAGAGTGCTACTCACTCGGCCATCAGGCTTCTTTTTACGCTACGTTACCAATGGAACATTTATTTACACAAAATTGTTCTAAATCATTTGGCTTTAAATTAACAGGTTTCGGATTCGAGTTCCGGCTGTGCCATGAATGCTCAGTGGTTCTGTCGGAACTAATTTTAAATCATAGATACCTGTCTAATATGACTTCTGGGCGTAAGGTTGGATAACCCTACCCCGTAAAAAGAAAACATCTTCTGTCTCGAAAATCTAGGACAGACGGCCTTGGCCCACTGGAACTGTTAGTCAATGAAGATTTGGTTTGTTTGGCTTGGTTTTGTCGCTCTGCTATTAGTTTTTGGCAAATTTTAAGCTATTTAGACTTGGACCTACAGTTTAAAGGGGATTCGAACTATAACAAACATCCATGCCATCACCAGGATTCAACAGGCCTGCATAAAGGAACAATACGT
>BPLR01003616.1:0-96559 GCA_021605095.1 Caerostris extrusa | reverse complement strand
TTAATCAGCGCACATATTCGAATTTAAGGGAAAATATATCGAAGAAAAGAATAATTAATGATATGGTAATTAATTTTAATGTTAAATTTCTTGTCCTAATATTTTTCGAATATTCATTGCAAGTATTAGAATATTTTAAAAACTGTCTTGAGAATTTGTACTTTCATAAATAGAAATGCAAGTCTGAACAAAATACTATACCTCTAGCCTTTGTAAAGAATTTTTTACTTCAAGTAGTCTCCATTAAAGTTTATGGATATCTGGGTTAGTGATCAGTAATTATATCATAATTTTCCTGCACTTCCTCTCAATTTTACATTAATACAATTTAATAACCTCAAACTACCTCAGTTTGTAGAATTGCAAATTTTAAAAATCTAAATTAAAAATAGTAAAACCTATAATTGTAAGAACATAGGATAGTAAATATATTTATATGGTGAATTACGACTATTAAAATAAATTTTTAAACTTATAACAAATGATAATCATCTGAAACTGAAAAAACAAGCACTAAAAATTAAATATTTTTGACTATTTTTTGTTTAAATTTTCATTGTCCAATCTATTCATAAATATTTTCTATTTTCTCATTCGCTAGAAAAATAAATGAAATTGGTAATAATTTCCTAATAATGTATACTACAAACAATTATACTTAATAATAAATAAATAATTTATATGAATTAATTAATATAATAATTAAATATATTTAATTAATTTTATTCAAAAAATGAAAATTTATTAAATGTATTGAAAGGGGAATCAACTATTATTACATCTATTTTTTAAAAAAATTATATTGTAATTGATAATGTATTTGAAAATGACTTATTCACATATACGAATGAATAATCTTCAATGAAAAATTATTTCTCTAAAGTGAATTTTATTTAATGTAATTGAACAATTTCCGTTTATTATCAATATTATTAGAAAATTTGTCATAAATTTTTTAATAAAATATATTGATATAGAGGAGAAATTAAAAATGTATATTTATATTTATCAAAATAATTTTTATAGATAACATTTAAATTTCTAATTTTTGTTTCAACAACAACAGAGGAAGAACTCCCAGTCAAAACATCAAGAATTGGTAAGACCACAAATTAGCATTAAAAATATAGAAATAATTTTCTCCATTTATTAAACAAATGATATAATTCGCAATTTGAATGTAGCGCCAATTGCAATTATATTTTATAACGTGGAATGCAAATATGTAATATTTGTAGAGTTAAAAAATACCATACATGCCATAAATTTTAATTAAATATGTTTAGCAACACTTAATTTAAAATTTATATTTCAGCAGGTTTATACAAATTTTTGGTTTAATGAATTATGCTTAATGAATATATACAATTATCTGTAATTTAATCTAATATCCTGCATCGTTCTTTAAATGAGTATTATGCAATGGGCCTTTCAAATGAATTTTCGTTCATAAAATTTTTCGTAATAAGATGTATTCAAGAATTAGTACACTGAATGTTGTAACAAGTATCGAAAACGTCCTTGTCAAAATATATTGACACTTTTGCAGCAAACTATACCTAAATAATATTGGTTATATATAATAAGGAAGCAAAACTCCCAATTTCTAAACATAATTTTTGAAACATTTATACAGAAAAAAGATTACTTAATGTACAGATTAATATAAATTTCATGTTCTATATCTATATCATAGCATTTTATCCGATCTTATAAAAATTGTTGATTGTAGGCATCTATAACTATTGAACGTGCAAATTATATTCGTAAGGAGATTGTTATAAATAATATTATATATGGTGTACTCCACCTTCAAATAGAGAATTCATAATTTTCTTCTATTTTTAATTACAAGTGGTGATCTTAAATAATATTACGTACTTGAAAACAGTAAGTTAAATTCCTTTTTTATTAAATTTCCAAAATATTAATATTTTAATAATCAGTGCAACTTGAAAATATCTGAATCGCAAGCGAATTTGAATAGTATCGCTTACTCCTCTTTTTACGTTTATTTAATTCGGTTCCACAAAGATAATTTGTAGTTAACCATAACATAAAATATAACTTAAACAGTCATTTACGCAATATCACTTCGAGATATTTAATTTTTACCCATAGATAAGGGAAGTGAAAACAGAGTTTTTCATATTCAGGTATTGGTGGTTCTCTCACATCAATGTTCTGATTACTTATATATTACTATTTCTTTCCAACAGACATATTAGATTCGCATCATTGCTTTGTCTCTAAATTTTCCTATCTGTTCCACAGCCAAAATGTCGTTATAGGAAATACACATTAAAACAGGCATATCGTACAAAAAGTATAAAATTGAACAAGAATTTCAAAAATATTGAAATAAAACTGATACCTTCATCGAAAGGCATATTATGGATACATAAAATATGTGAAAATAAAATTTGTCGATTGATCAATGTAGAGCCATTTAATTAACTTTTATAAAGTGAAGATTGGTATTAGAGAGTTTTTGCATACCGTATTTTGACGTCCGTTAGCTTTTTTCTCCCTAGCGCGCATGCTCATAGGAAATCGCGCATGCGCATCTGTAACAATGTTTCCTATGAGCATGCGCGATAGGGAGAAAAAAGTAACGGACGTCCAAAATACGGTATGCAAAAACTCTCCATTGTTTATCTTCATATTTTAAAAATCCAAATTATCGTTTGAAGTAAATCTTTCTTGCAATTAGTTCATCACGTTTAAACTATTAAAGAATTTTAAAAATAATTCCAATTCATTTTCGTTTAGATTATGTTACTGAAGCAGGAGGCACTACCGATGCAGGTAAAAACCTTTTACTTAAAATTACTATTTGAATACATGTACTGTTTTTTCCTCATTTTTCGGCCAATACATATATATAAACTACTTTCTGTTTAGCACCTTTGAATTAATTAAAAGTTATGTAATCAATTACAAACTTTATCTCAAATTGTACAGTTTAAATTAAATATTTATCTACTGAATCTAGTGTATTATAAGAGTCGACATTTTAAGAAACTTTCCTAATAAAATACATATATTAATAGAAAAGTTGTAATACATTTTTAAATTTTTTATAAGACATTTATGAGCAATTTGCGTGAAACATTCTATTATACAAGCTAATATAAATTAGTTTCACTATCAAACTACTCAATTCATATTAATGTTTTAATTAGTTAATGCATAGGAGAATTACAAATAGCTGTAGGACTATTTTTATAATTTGAGAAGAAAATATTATTTTTTATCAAAATACTTTTGTGAAATACAATAAATAAAATGAAATAATTATAATAATAATGAAAGAAATTATTTTATTTTTTTCTAGCCGGAAAGCGAAAAAGGGTTTCAAAAATAGGTATGAATTTATTATTATTTTTAAAAATTTCCTTCATTGTTTTTTTTCCCCTTTAATATTCTTCGACTAAAACCAATATTTTGTAATTTATCATGATATTTTAAAGTCCTAAATGCGTAGAAAAACTTTTCCATAGTTTTTTGACAATTAGGTATTTCAATTATATATATGCATTTATATTTTCCATCTGCATGCAGAATTTGCTATTTTGTAAATTTTGGTAATTTTGAAAATTTGCTTTTTAGATGATTAAATAAATCAAACACATCAGTTTATAGTGTACATATTAATAATATATTTCCCAAAGGAATTTCGAAATATCTCTAAATCACATTAGACACATAACACACAGGTTAAAATATTACAAAAAATATTAAAAAGAAAAAGTTCAAATAGTTAAAATTTGTCAATCCTTTATAAGTAAATATTTGTCCAGTAATATTAGTTTAATATTGGAATAGGAATTAAATTGAAAACAAATAATTTCCAATATAAAATGCACATTTCAAATTATCAGAAAAATATTAATAATATGATAACCTAATAATATGATAAAATTATGATATTCTGTTGCTTATATTGATATTATAATTATATATTATATATTATAATTATTATATTCATATTATATATTCATAAATATACGAAAACAAGATATATTTATCGCTTGAATTTCAGGTGAAGAAATTTTCATCCAATCTTGTACGAAATATACCGTATATTAAATAATTTAATTTATAGCAGTAATTTTATATTTAATTTAATAAGCCATGGAAAAGCTACATGAAAACAATTAATTCAATTTATCATGCAGAAAATGTAAAAATATATGGTTAACTGTAAAATTTTAAATTAATAGATCTTAGCTTCTAAATACAGGAATAGTGTTTGACAAATTAGTAAAAGATTAATTTTCTTTTATATTTCAGTATATGAAACTGAACCTGTAGATGAATCACCCGTCACAGAAGAAGGTATAAAAAATAATTGTTTTCTTTTTTAATCAGCGCACATATTCGAATTTAAGGAAAATATATCGAAGAAAAGAATAATTAATGATATGTAATTAATTTTAATGTTAAATTTCTTGTCCTAATATTTTTCGAAATATTCATTGCAAGTATTAGAATATTTTAAAAACTGTAGAGAATTTGTACTTTCATAAATGGAAATGCAAGTCTAGACAAAAATACTATACCTCTAACCTTTGTAAACAATTTTTTTTACTTCAAGTAGTCTCCCATTAAAGTTTATGGATATCTGGGTTAGTGATCAGTAATTATATCATAATTTTCCTGCACTTCCTCTCAATTTTACATTAATACAATTTAATAACCTCAAACTACCTCAGTTTGTAGAATTGCAAATTTTAAAATCTAAATTAAAAATAGTAAAACCTATAATTGTAAGAACATAGGATAGTAAATATATTTATATGGTGAATTACGACTATTAAATAAATTTTTAAACTTATAACAAATGATAATCATCTGAAACTGAAAAAAACAAGCACTAAAAAAATTAAATATTTTTGACTATTTTTTGTTTAAATTTTCATTGTCCAATCTATTCATAAATATTTTCTATTTTCTCATTCGCTAGAAAAATAAATGAAATTGGTAATAATTTCCTAATAATTTATACTACAAACAATTATACTTAATAATAAATAAATAACTTATATGAATTAATTAATATAATAATTAAATATATATAATTAATTTTTATTCAAAAAATGAAAATTTATTAAATGTATTGAAAGGGGAATCAACTATTATTACATCTATTTTTTTTAAAAAAAAAAATTATATTATAATTGATAATGTATCTGAAAATTACTTATTCACATATACGAATGAATAATCTTCAATGAAAAATTATTTCTCTAAAGTCGCATTTTATTTAATGTAATTGAACAATTTCCGATATATTAGAAATATTATTAGAAAATTTGTCATAAATTTTTTTTAATAAAATATATTGATATAGAGGAGAAATTAAAAATGTATATTTATATTTATCAAAATAATTTTTATAGATAACATTTAAATTTTTAATTTTTTTTCAACAACAACAGAGGAAGAACTCCCAGTCAAAACATCAAGAATTGGTAAGACCACAAATTAGCATTAAAAATATAGAAATAATTTTCTCCATTTATTAAACAAATTATATAATTCGCAATTTGAGTGTAGCGCCAATTGCAATTATATTTTATAACGTGGAATGCAAATATGTAATAATTGTAGAGTTAAAAATTCCATTACATGCCATAAATTTTAATTAAATATGTTTAGCAACACTTAATTTAAAATTTATATTTCAGCAGGTTTATACAAATTTTTGGTTTAATGAATTATGCTTAATGAATATATACAATTATCTGTAATTTAATCTAATATCCTGCATCGTTCTTTAAATGAGTATTATGCAATGGGCCTTTCAAATGAATTTTCGTTCATAAAATTTTTCGTAATAAGATGTATTCAAGAATTAGTACACTGAATGTTGTAACAAGTATCGAAAACGTCCTTGTCAAATTATATTGACACTTTTGCAGCAAACTATACCTAAATAATATTGGTTATATATAATAAGGAAGCAAAACTCCCAATTTCTAGACATAATTTTTGAAACATTTATACAGATAAAAGATTACTTAATGTACAGATTAATATAAATTTCATGTTCTATATCTATATCATAACATTTTATCCGATCTTATAAAAATTGTTGATTATAGGCAATCTATAACTATTGAACGTGCAATTATATTCGTAAGGAGATTGTTATAAATAATATTATATATGGTGTACTCCACCCCCAAATAGAGAATTCATAATTTTCTTCTATTTTAATTACAAGTGGTGATCTTAAATAATATTGCGTACTTGAAAACAGTAAATTAAATTCTTTTTTTTTTATTAAATTTCCAAAATAATAATATTTTAATAATCAGTGCAACTTGAAAATATCTGAATCGCAAGTGAATTTGAATAGTATCGCTAACTCCTCTTTTTACGTTTATTTAATTCGGTTCCACAAAGATAATTTGTAGTTAACCATAACATAATATATAACTTAAACAGTCATTTACGCAATATCACTTCGAGATATTTAATTTTTCTCCATAGATAAGGGAAGTGAAAACAGAGTTTTTCATATTCAGGTATTGGTGGTTCTCTCACATCAATGTTCTGATTACTTATATATATCTATTTTCTTCCAACAGACATATTAGATTCGCATCTTTGCTTTGTCTCTAAATTTTCCTATCTGTTCCACAACCAAAATGTCGTTATAGGAAATACACATTAAAACAGGCATATCGTACCAAAAGTATAAAATTTAACAAGAATTTCAAAAATATTGAAATAAAACTGATACCTTCATCGAAAGGCATATTATGGATACATAAAATATGTGAAAATAAAATTTGTCGA
Source organism: Caerostris extrusa (assembly GCA_021605095.1). Lineage (NCBI taxonomy): Eukaryota > Metazoa > Arthropoda > Arachnida > Araneae > Araneidae > Caerostris > Caerostris extrusa. Next base: position 89,749 of record BPLR01003616.1, on the reverse strand, counting down.
TTGATCAATGTAGAGCCATTTAATTAACTTTTATAAAGTGAAGATTGGTATTAGAGAGTTTTTGCATACCGTATTTTGAACGTCCGTTAGCTTTTTCTCCCTAGCGCGCATGCTCATAGGAAATCGCGCATGCGCATCTGTAACAATGTTTCCTATGAGCATGCGCGATAGGGAGAAAAAAAGTAACGGACGTCCAAAATACGGTATGCAAAACTCTCCATTGTTTATCTTCATATTTTAAAAATCCAAATTATCGTTTGAAGTAAATCTTTCTTGCAATTAGTTCATCACGTTTAAACTATTAAAGAATTTTAAAAATAATTCCAATTCATTTTCGTTTAGATTATGTTACTGAAGCAGGAGGCACTACCGATGCAGGTAAAAACCTTTTACTTAAAATTACTATTTGAATACATGTACTGTTTTTTCCTCATTTTTTCGGCCAATACATATATATAAACTACTTTCTGTTTAGCACCTTTGAATTAATTAAAAGTTATGTAATCAATTACAAACTTTATCTCAAATTGTACAGTTTAAATTAAATATTTATCTACTGAATCTAGTGTATTATAAGAGTCGACATTTTAAGAAACTTTCCTAATAAAATACATATATTAATAGAAAAGTTGTAATACATTTTTAAATTTTTATAAGACATTTATGAGCAATTTGCGTGAAACATTCTATTATACAAGCTAATATAAATTAGTTTCACTATCAAACTACTCAATTCATATTAATGTTTTAATTAGTTAATGCATAGGAGAATTACAAATAGCTGTAGGACTATTTTTATAATTTGAGAAGAAAATATTATTTTTTATCAAAATACTTTTGTGAAATACAATAAATAAAATGAAATAATTATAATAATAATGAAAGAAATTATTTTATTTTTTTCTAGCCGGAAAGCGAAAAAGGGTTTCAAAAATAGGTATGAATTTATTATTATTTTTAAAAAATTTCCTTCATTGTTTTTTCCCCTTTAATATTCTTCGACTAAAACCAATATTTTGTAATTTATCATGATATTTTAAAGTCCTAAATGCGTAGAAAAACTTTTCCATAGTTTTTTGACAATTAGGTATTTCCAATTATATATATGCATTTATATTTTCCATCTGCATGCAGAATTTGCTATGGCTTTGTAAATTTTGGTAATTTTGAAAATTTGCTTTTTAGATGATTAAATAAATCAAACACATCAGTTTATAGTGTACATATTAATAATATATTTCCCAAAGGAATTTCGAAATATCTCTAAATCACATTAGACACATAACACACAGGTTAAAATATTACAAAAAAATATTAAAAGGAAAAAGTTCAAATAGTTAAAATTTGTCAATCCTTTATAAGTAAATATTTGTCCAGTAATATTAGTTTAATATTGGAATAGGAATTAAATTGAAAACAAATAATTTCCAATATAAAATGCACATTTCAAATTATCAGAAAAAATATTAATAATATGATAACCTAATAATATGATAAAATTATGATATTCTGTTGCTTATATTGATATTATAATTATATATATATATTATAATTATTATATTCATATTATATATTCATAAATATACGAAAACAAGATATATTTATCGCTTGAATTTCAGGTGAAGAAATTTTCATCCAATCTTGTACGAAATATACCGTATATTAAATAATTTAATTTATAGCAGTAATTTTATATTTAATTTAATAAGCCATGGAAAAGCTACATGAAAACAATTAATTCAATTTATCATGCAGAAAATGTAAAAATATATGGTTAACTGTAAAATTTTAAATTAATAGATCTTAGCTTCTAAATACAGGAATAGTGTTTGACAAATTAGTAAAAGATTAATTTTCTTTTATATTTCAGTATATGAAACTGAACCTGTAGATGAATCACCCGTCACAGAAGAAGGTATAAAAAATAATTGTTTTCTTTTTTAATCAGCGCACATATTCGAATTTAAGGAAAATATATCGAAGAAAAGAATAATTAATGATATGTAATTAATTTTAATGTTAAATTTCTTGTCCTAATATTTTTCGAAATATTCATTGCAAGTATTAGAATATTTTTAAAACTGTAGAGAATTTGTACTTTCATAAATAGAAATGCAAGTCTAGACAAAAATACTATACCTCTAACCTTTGTAAACAATTTTTTTTTTTACTTCAAGTAGTCTCCCATTAAAGTTTATGGATATCTGGGTTAGTGATCAGTAATTATATCATAATTTTCCTGCACTTCCTCTCAATTTTACATTAATACAATTTAATAACCTCAAACTACCTCAGTTTGTAGAATTGCAAATTTTAAAATCTAAATTAAAAATAGTAAAACCTATAATTGTAAGAACATAGGATAGTAAATATATTTATATGGTGAATTACGACTATTAAATAAATTTTTAAACTTATAACAAATGATAATCATCTGAAACTGAAAAAACAAGCACTAAAAAATAAATATTTTTGACTATTTTTTGTTTAAATTTTCATTGTCCAATCTATTCATAAATATTTTCTATTTTCTCATTTGCTAGAAAAATAAATGAAATTGGTAATAATTTCCTAATAATTTATACTACAAACAATTATACTTAATAATAAATAAATAATTTATATGAATTAATTAATATAATAATTAAATATATTTAATTAATTTTTATTCAAAAAATGAAAATTTATTAAATGTATTGAAAGGGGAATCAACTATTATTACATCTATTTTTTTTTTAAAAATTATATTAAAATTGATAATGTATCTGAAAATGACTTATTCACATATACGAATGAATAATCTTCAAATGAAAACTTATTTTTATCTAAAAACTTTTTTTAATGTAATTGAACAATTTCCGATTTATTAGAAATATTATTAGAAAATTTGTCATAAATTTTTTTAATAAAATATATTGGTATATAGGGAGAAATTAAAAATGTATATTTATATTTATCAAAATAATTTTTATAGATAACATTTAAATTTCTAATTTTTTGTTTCAACAAAAACAGAGGAAGAACTCCCAGTCAAAACATCAAGAATTGGTAAGACCACAAATTAGCATTAAAAATATACAAATAATTTTCTCCATTTATTAAACAAATTATATAATTCGCAATTTGAATGTAGCGCCAATTGCAATTTTATTTTATAACGTGGAATGCAAATATGAAATATTTGTAGAGTTAAAAATTCCATTACATGCCTTAAATTTTAATTAAATATGTTTAGCAACACTTAATTTAAAATTTATATTTCAGCAGGTTTATACAAATTTTTGATTTAATGAATTATGCCTAATGAATACAAATAATTATCTGTAATTTAATCTAATATCCTGCATCGTTCTTTAAATGAGTATTATGCAATGGGCCTTTCAAATGAATTTTCGTTCATAAAATTTTTCGTAATAAGATGTATTCAAGGAATTAGTACACTGAATGTTGTAACAAGTATCGAAAACGTCCTTGTCAAAATATATTGACACTTTTGCAGCAAACTATACCTAAATAATATTGGTTATATATAATAAGGAAGCAAAACTCCCAATTTCTAAACATAATTTTTGAAACATTTATACAGAAAAAGATTACTTAATGTACAGATTAATATAAATTTCATGTTCTATATCTATATCATAGCATTTTAATCCGATCTTATAAAAATTGTTGATTGTAGGCAATCTATAACTATTGAACGTGCAATTATATTCGTAAGGAGATTGTTATAAATAATATTATATATGGTGTACTCCACAATCAGAATGGAGAATTCATAATTTTCTTCTATTTTTAACTACAATATTACGTACTTGAAAACAAAAAAGTAAGTTAAAATCCTTATTTTATTAAATTTCCAAAATGTTATAATTGGAATAACCAGTGCCACTTGAAAATATCTGAATCGCACGTGAATTTGAATTGTATAGCTTACTCCTCTTTTTACGTTTATTTAATTCAGTTTCCCAAAGATAATTTATAGTTAACCACAACATAATATATAACTGAAACAGTCATTTACGCAATATCTCTTCGAGATATTTATATTTTCGCCGTAGTGAAGGGAAATGAAAACAGAATTCTTCATATTCAGATATTGGCGGTTTTCTTACATTAATGTTCTTATTACTTATATATTAATATTTTCTTCCAACAGACATATTAGATTTGCATCATTGCTTTGTCTCTAAATTTTCCTATCTGTTCCACAGCCAAAATATCGCTTATACAAAATACACATTAAAACAGGCATATCGTACAAAAAGTACAAAATTGAACAAGAATTTCAAAAATATTGAAATAAAACTGATACCTTCATCGAAAGGCATATTATGGATACATAAAATATGTGAAATAAAATTTGTCGATTGATTAATGTAGAGCCATTTAATTAACTTTTATGAAGTGAAGATTGGTATTAGAGAGTTTTTGCATACCGTATTTTGGACGTCCGTTAGCTTTTTCTCCCTAGCGCGCATGCTCATAGGAAATCGCGCATGCGCATCTGTAACAATGTTTCCAATGAGCATGCGCGATAGGGAGAAAAAGTAACGGACGTCCAAAATACGGTATGCTAAAAACTTCTCCATTGTTTATCTTCATATTTTAAAAATCCAAATTATCGTTTGAAGTAAATCTTTCTTGCAATTAGTTCATCTCGTTAGAACTATTAAAGAATTTTAAAAATAATTCCAATTCATTTTCGTTTAGATTATGTTACTGAAGCAGGAGGCACTACCGATGCAGGTAAAAACCTTTTATTTAAAATTACTATTTGAATACATGTACTGTTTCTTGTCCATTCGTATAGAATTTAGGATCCTTTTATGAAATATTAAAAGGTTATTAACAAAAATATTTCTTTAAGTCTGTTAATCATATTGTAGATTATTTGTAACAAAAAAATCTATTTCTGTAATAATTTAGTTTTTAATATTTGTATAGGTATTACAAGAACGGTTTGAAAAAAATATTCACATGGAAAAAACCTATTCAAACATTAACAAAAGATTTAATCTTTATTTATTTATTTTTATTCTGATTTATTTTCTTCTTCTTTTCTTTCATTTATTTTAATCTGTCACGCGTATTAAAACGTTTTTATTATCTGTTTGTAAACATTTAAAAACTTACAAATTATAAAATTTAACGATATAAATTTTTGATGCTATTATCTTATCTTAAATATTAAATTAGAGGATACATGGATTTTAATGAATTCTTATTTATTTTTTTCTCCCATTTTTTTTTTTGGGTAATACATATATATAAACTACTTCCTGTTTAGCACTTTAGAATTAATTAAAAGTTATGTAATCGATTACAAACTTTATCTCAAATTTTTACAGTTTAAATTAAATATTTATCTACTGAATCTAGTGTATTATAAGAGTTGACATTTTAAGAAACTTTCCTAATAAAATACATATATTAATAGAAAAGTTGCAATACATTTTTAAATTTTTATAAGACATTCATGACCAATTTGCGAGAAACAACCTATTATACAAGCTAATATAAATAAGTTTCACTATCAAACAACTCAATTCATATTAAAGATTTAATAAGTCAATGCATAGGAGAATTACAAAAGGACTATTTTATGACTTGAGAAGAAAATATTATTTTTTATCAAAATACTTTTGAAAAATACAATAAATAAAATGAAATGATTATAATAATAATGAAAGAAATTATTTTATTTTTTTCTAGCCGGAAAGCGAAAAAGGTTTCAAAAATAGGTATGAATTTATTATTTTTAAAAAAATTTTCCTTCATTGTTTTTTTTCCCCCTTTAATATTCTTCGGCTAAAACCAATATTTTGTAATTTATCATGATATTTTAAAGTCCTAAATGCGTAGAACCACTTTTCCATAGTTTTTTGACAATTAGGTATTTCCAATTATATATATGCATTTATATTTTCCATCTGCATGCAGAATTTGCTATGGTTTTGAAAATTTTGTTAATTTTGAAAATTTGCTTTTTAGATGATTAAATAAATCAAACACATCAGTTTATAGTGTACATATTAATAATATATTTCACAAAGGAAATTTCGAAAGATCTCTAATTCAAATTAGACACAATAACACACAGGTTAAAATATTACAAATAAATATTAAATAGAAAAAATTCAAATGGTTAAAATTTGTCAATCGTTTATAAATAAATATTTGTCCAGTAATATTAGTTTAATATCGGAATAGGAATTATATTGAAAAAATAATTTCCAATATAAAATGCACATTTCAAATTATCAGATAAAATATTAATAATATGATAAAATTATGATATTCTGTCGCTTATATTCATATTATAATTATATATTACATATTATAATTATTATATTCATATTATATATTCATAAATATACGAAAACAAGATATATTTATCGCTTGAATTTCAGGTGAAGAAATTTTCATCCTATCTTGTACAGAAATATACTGTCTATTAAATAATTTAATTTATAGCAGTAATTTTATATTTAATTTAATAAGCCATGGAAAAGCTATATAACAATTAATTCAATTTATCATGCAGAAAATGTAAGAATATATGGTTAACTGTAAAATTTTAAATTAATAGATCTTTTTGCTTCTAAATACAGGTATAGTGTTTGACAAATTAGTAAAAGACTAATTAATTAATTTTTTTTTATATTTCAGTTTATGAAACTGAACCTGTAGATGAATCACCCGTCACACACGAAGGTATAAAAAATAATTGTTTTCTTTTTATCAGCGCACATATTCGATTTTAAGTAAAATATATTGCAGAAAAGAATAATGAATGATATGTAATTAATGTCAATGTTAAATTTCTTGTCCTAATATTTTTCGAAATATTCATTGCAAGTATTAGAATATTTTAAAAACTGTAGAGAATTTTACTTTCATAAATAGAAATGCAAGTCTAGAGAAAAATACTATACCTCTAACCTTTGTAAACAATTTTTTTTTTTACTTCAAGTAGTCTCCCATTAAAGTTTATGGATATCTGGGTTAGTGATCAGTAATTATATCATAATTTTCCTGCACTTCCTCTCAATTTTACATTAATACAATTTAATAACCTCAAACTACTTCAATCTGTAAAAATGCAAATTTTAAAATCTAAATTAAAAATAGTAAAACCTATAATTGTAAGAACATAGGATAGTAAATATATTTATATGGTGAATTACGACTATTAAATAAATTTTTAAACTTATAACAAATGATAATCATCTGAAACTGAAAAAACAAGCACTAAAAAAATAAATATTTTTGACTATTTTTTGTTTAAATTTTCATTGTCCAATCTATTCATAAATATTTTCTATTTTCTCATTCGCTAGAAAAATAAATGAAATTGGTAATAATTTCCTAATAATTTATACTACAAACAATTATACTTAATAATAAATAAATAATTTATATGAATTAATTAATATAATAATTAAATATATTTAATTAATTTTTATTTAATATGAAAATTTATTAAATGTATTGAAAGGGGAATCAAATATTATTACATCTATTTTTTTAAGAAAATTATATTATAATCGATAATATATCTGAAAATGTCTTAATCACATATGCGAATGAATAATCTTAAATGAAAACAAAGGGAGAATTCATAATTTTCTTCTATTTTAATTACAAGTGGTGATCTGAAATAGTATTGTGTACTTGAAAACAGTAAGTTAAAATCCTTTTTTATTAAATTTCCAAAATATTAATATTGGAATAAGCAGTGCAACTTGAAAATATCTGAATCGCACGCGAATTTGAATAGTATCGCTTACTCCTCTTTTTACGTTTATTTAATTCGGTTTCACAAAAATAATTTATAGTTATCCATAACTTAAAAATATAACTTAAACAGTCATTTACGCAATATCACTTCGAGATATTTATTTTTCTCCGTAGTGAAGGGAATGAAAACAGAGTTCTTCATATTCAGATATTGGTGGTTCTCTCACATTAATGTTCTGATTACTTATATATTACTATTTTCTTCCAACAGACATATTAGATTCGCATCATTGCTTTGTCTCTAAATTTTCCTATCTGTTCTACAGCCAAAATGTCGCTTATAGGAAATACACATTAAAACAGGCATATCGTACAAAAAGTATAAAATTGAACAAGAATTTCAAAAATATTGAAATAAAACTGATACCTTCATCGAAAGGCATATTATGGATACATAAAATATGTGAAATAAAAATTTGTCGATTGATTTGAAAATTTGTGATATTTGTTCAAGTTTAAACATATAAAATTACCTTCGACATATTCGAACGCAAAATTTCCTTTAAAAATTCACTATTTGTTAAAATGTCAAACAAAAATTTTAAAAAAAAAAAAAAAAAAATCTAATATGACATTAACAAAAAAATTTCTAAACATCGTCAGCAAATTTTTGTATCTTGAATTCTAAATTCTTACAAAATAAATTATCTGTAGATATATAACTGTTTATAAAAGTTTAAAACATATTTTGATTTTGATCTGTATTTATAGGATGCATATTGAAACGCGGTCATCTTGTAGTTAAATTGGTAGTTCAGATACAGATGTTGAAAAGAAATGAATTGTATTAGGAAATATTTACATATATTTAAAATACTTTCAAACACTTTATTTAAATAATTTGGAAATTAAATGTTTTTTTAAATATATTTATATTATTGTATATGTACATGAAACCTTACAATTTTTTCATTTGTACAACTGAATGATTCTTATTTCTTACCTTAGCATCTCCAGCCAGGCAATCAAAAATTGGTAAGAAAGCACACGATATTACTTATAGTGATAAATAAACAACAGTTTGCATATAGATTAGTAAAAATAAACGGAAAAAGTTTTATTGGTTATCCTTTATTCAGAATTTAAATTAAACTGCATATTGCATGTTATTTAATAACACACGATTGAAAATTTTCAAAATTATTAATGTAAAAATTGAACTATAATATATATGGTCACAGCAATTAGAAATTGAAAAGGCGAGTTGTATTAATTTCGAATATTACATTTATTTAGAATTTTTTTTTCATGAATTACTACCAACTAATATATAATATTGTTTAATAAATAAAAGAAATTTTTTATGCATTTGCATATAGAATTTTTTTTTGTTTTGTTTATTTGCAAATGAATTTAAAACTGATTTTTCTTTGTCGTTTCGGGTCAGGAGAAATCATCTAAACAGAGTTGTAAGTTGAATACCCATTGCTCGATACGCAGAAAGGCAAATATTTTTTTTCCAATTAAATAAAAATTTGTATGATTGAAATTTTTTGTGTTCATTTTTTGGAAGTTGATATTGTCACGTATGATTAAAAATAATGCATTCATAATAATTCAAATATTTAATCGAAGTAATTATTGCATATAGATCAGAATATCGATTGAATTTTAATATAATATAAATTTAAAACAATATTTTAAATATAATTATTTAAAATTGCATCATTTGCTGGCGTATTTAATTAGAAAGTCATTTTGTTTGATATTTAAATCACAATCAAAACTTATGACCTGAGTGTATAGGACATTGCATTAGAGTATTAATTATGTGAGAAATATCGCAGAGATTATAACAGTTTATTAAGAATTAAAAAAAAACTTAAATATATATGATTTTATATGTCAAGCATTTCATTATTTGCTCACAAAATTATTATTCATATAAATAAAATCTTTTACAAAATAATTAAGAAAAAAGGATTTCACTTTCAAACATGTCGTCCATTTTATAACACTTTTGCATGATAATAATCGGCAAAGAAAAAAAAAATTACTTTTTTATGAAATGAAGCCATTTCAAATGATTAATTATTTTAATACAAATATTTAAAATTGATTATTTAATTCATGAACAACTACATATTTTAGGATATCATACATGAAACTTAAAAATTACATTTCAATTCATTTCTTTCTAGCATGGGTAACAGATGCCCAAGGAACAACCGATGCATGTAAGAATACAATCCTAAAATTCTTTTTTCTCATAATATAAATTGTTATTAATGCACAGTAATTTAAAAGCTTTATATTGTTACTATGCCAAGGTAACAAATTTTCTATTGTGGATAATTAGATAATCAGAAAGCCTTTAATTTGTCAAATGTTAATAAGTTATGTAAATTTATTCCTTAAAAGCATTTCACTTGAACATACTTTTCAATTTCTTTATATTTTAGTATAGTGTTTTAATGTAAATACTTTTTAATAATAAATGAAAGACATTTTGCTGCTCTTAAAAGTTTGCGGATAAAAATTAATTGCTTAATAACAAATTTTCCTTATCTAGATAATTTTTGTCTTAGTTTGATTGTCCATAGGGTTTAATAAAACCTTGATATACTTGTGGTATAAGTTCAACTTAAGGACAATTTCTTTTTTAGATTTTATGCATTGAATATCTCAGTTACTGGGCATAGGAAAAGTTATATTTTCTAATACTAATTTCAAATTTTAGTCAAATATTGATTTTTGTTTTCCTATTTGAGGGGTAGGCAGGTTTTTAATGGCTTTACAGTTAAACATCAAGGACAATTCCCAAGAAAAATCGAATGCTTGGATTGTCCTGCGGATAAATTGTGTAACTTATGAGCCGAAAATTTCGGATTTAATTTTCGAAATCTTTGAAAATGTTTAATTACCTCTAATAATTTCCTTGGACTTATAAATAATATCAATAAGATACTCTGTACATGAATGAATTAAATTAATCTTTTATGATCTTATTGAATTTTGCAAATAAATATAAGTTGTTATTTAAAAATGTTTATTTAATCTTTCGAATTGAATTAATTTTATCTAACTCAATTTTATTTGAGACGAATTTTGGCTAGATATAATATTCATGTGTAACTATTTTACTCTTCTAGCTGGACAGCGTAAAAGATATTCAAACATAGGTATCCATTTAAATAATTCTTTTCGTCAATAATAGTTTATTTTGTTAATTACAATATTAATTTTAAAAATTTATTACATATTGCAATTTATTTTAAACATACTAATATAATTTATCCTAAAATAAAAAATTACAATGAAAGCTTTTTTAAATCGGATTTTATTATTTACATGCATTTCATGGTGAAAAAGGTTTAATTATTTCAATGATGAAGCATTTCAAATGTGCAGAAAATTAATTTCATATTTGTAACGATAATATTAATTTATTATAAAAAAAATGTTTTTTACAGTTCACGAGTTGCCTGTAGTTACATATATATGTTTGACACTCATATATTATTTTGTATATTTTATAAGTTGCATTTTAAATTAATAACTTATTTTCCTCCAGAGAAAGATATTAATTAAATACACTAATAATACTTAAACAGACGTAGAATTTTTACTTTATATATTAATTTTTACTTTATATATTAATTTTTTACAGTTTCATGACATTGAATATCAGGAAGGAAAGGCGAAGAACATATTTGTGTAAATTTTGAAAGTATTTAAAAATACTTATACATTTTTTTATTCAATTTTTTTTCAAATATATTCACAATATTCAACAAAGTATACTGTGGTATTGTAAAAGAATTTGAAATTAATTATGTTCTTTAATATTATAGAGTGGTTTTACGTGACTGAACCAGGTGCTACAGAAGGAAGTATGTAAATAAATAACTCGTTTTCTGTTTTTCAATCAAAAAACATAAATTCTTTTACACTGAGAATTAGGTTTATTAATTTTAACACCGTTTATTTTTTTGTGATAATTGTTCAAGTTTAAACGTATTAAATTACCTTGCGGTACATTCAAATGTAAATTTCCTTTTAAAAATACAGTATTTCTTAAATTATGAAAAAATTTTAAAAAATAAAAAACCAAAAATCATATGTGGCATTAAAAAAAAATGCTCTAAAAATCGTAAGCAAATTTTTATCTCTTAAATTCTTACAAAATAAATTATCGTCGGATATATAACTGTTCATAAAAAGATAAAACATATTTTGATTTTGATCTGTATTTTTAGGATACTTATTGAAACGCGGTAATCTTTTATACAAAATGGTAGTTATATTTTCAAATAAAGACTTTGAAAATAAATAAATTGTAGTAGAACATATTTACATGTATTAAAATAGTTCAAACACTCTGTTCAAAAATTTGAAAATTAAATATATTGTTAATACATTTATATTATTGTATATGTACATGAAATATCAAATTTTTTCATTTATACGACTGAGTGATTCCTTTTTTTTCCTTAGCAACTCCAATCTTGCACACAAAAAGTTGGTAAGAAAGCAAACGTTATTACCTATAGTGATAAATAAACAACAGTTTTCATATAGATTAGTAAATTTAAAGATAAAAATTTTATTAGTTATAATTTATTCACAATTTAGATTAAACTGTATGCTGCATATTATTTAATAACACACGATTCAAACGTTTAAAATTTTATTAATGTAAACATTGAATTACAATATATATGGTCACAGTAATTAGAAATTTAATATGCGTGTGGAATTAATGTCGAATATTACATTTATGTACAAATTTCTTTTCATTTATTGCTACCAACTAATATATAAAATTGTTTAATAAATAAAATAAATTTTTTTTAAACATTTGCATATATAATTTTTTTTTTTTTTTGTTTATTTGCAAATGAACTTAAAACTGATTTTTCTTGTCGTTTCGGGTCACGAGCAATCATCTAAACAGAGGTGTGAGTTGAATACCCACTGCTCGTTACGCTCAAAGACAAATATTTTTTTCCAATTAAATAAAAATTTGTGTGATTGTAATTTTTTTTTTATATTCTGAAGTTTATATTGTCGCGTGTGATTAAATATAATGCATTCATAATCCTTCAAATGTTTAATCGAAGGAATTATTTAATATAGGTTAGAATATCGATTGCCTATTTAATATAATTTAAATTTAACAGAATAATTTTAAATTATGTATTTAAAATTACGTTATATAATTTGCAAATCATTTTGTTTTATATGATTTAATTTACAATTAAAATTTTTAGTCTGCATGCGGCATTGTACTTTAGTATTAATTCTATTAGAAATACATAGTTTATAGCGGTGTATTAATAATTTAAAAAAAGTCAAACTTAAATATATTTGATTTTATAATTCAAGCATTTCATTATTGGTTCACAAAGTTATTAATCACATATTTATAATAGTATTTTTTACAAAGTAACTAAAAATATGGATTTTACTTTGAAAAATCTCGTCTGTCCTTTTTAAACGCTTTTTCGCATAATATTAATCGGCAAGAAAAAAAAAGTAAACGGTTTAGCAAATAAATTCACTTCGAATGATTAATTATTTTAATTCAAATATTTTTTAATGGATTATTTTATTCATGTGAACATTCGCATATTTTAGGATATCATATATGAAATTTAAAAATTACATTTAAATCCATTTCTTTCTAGCATGGGTACCAGATGCCCAAGGAACAACCGATGCATGTAAGAATACAATCTTGAAATTATTTTTCTCTCATAATGTAAATGGTTGATTATGCACAGTAATTTAAATTTTTTATATTGTTACTATACGAGGGCAACCAATTTTATAAAGTTCTAATTGGTTAATCAGAAAGATTTCCATTTCTAAAAATGTTAATACGTTCCGTAAATTTATTAAAACATTTCACTTGAACATACTTTTCAATTTATTTATATTTTACTATGGTGTTTTATTGTAAATATTTTTTTGATAATTAATGAAAGATACTTTGATAAATTATAAAAAGCTTTGCGGATAAAAATATTTGTTTAATAAAATTTATTCAACTGTCCGTTACGTTGATTATTTCTCTTTGTTTGAATGTCCATGAGTTTTAATAAAACCTTCATATACTTATGGTATAAATTCAAACTACTTTTCAATAATCTCAAGGACAATTTTTTTCTAGATTTTATACATTGCATATCTCAGTTACTGGTCGTAGAAAAGTTATATGTTCTAATACTAATTTCAAATTTTAGTCAAATATTGATTTTTGTTTTCTAATTTGAAAAGTAGACAGGGTTTTAATGGCTTTACAGTTAAACATCAAGGACAATTCGCAAGAAAATCGAATGCTTGGATTGTCATGCGGATAAAATGTATAACTTATTAGCCGAAAATTTAGAATTTAAATTTTGAAATCCTTGAAAATTTTTAATTATTTCTAGTACTTTCTCTAGAATTATCACTTGTATCAAAATTACACTTTATACATGAATAAAATAAAATAAACTTTTATAATTTATACATTTATTTAACTTTTTATTGACTTTTGCAAATAAATATAAGTTGTTGTTTAAAAAATGTTTATTTAATTTAGTGAATTTCAATTAATTTTATCTAATTCAACTTATTTGAGACGAATTTTTGTTAAATAATGTATTCATTTGGAAATATTTCATTCTTCTTTCTAGCTGGACAACGTAAAGGACATTCAAAAAAATAGGTATCCACTTAAATAATTCCTTTTCTTCATTAATTGTTTTTCTTAATAATTTTCTTGGTGATATTAATTTGATACATTTATTACATATAGCAAATTATTTTAAACATACTAATATAATTATGTTATATTAAAAAAATACAAAGAAAACTTTTTAAATAGGATTTTACTATTTACTTGAATTTCATGGTGAAAAAAATATTTAATTTATTTTAATTATGAAGCATTTCCAATGTGCAGAAAATATTTTCATATCTGTAACGATAAAATTTATTTATTATTAGAAAATGTTTTTTTTTCGAGTGCTCGAGTTGCGTACAGATGCACATATATGTTTCACACTCATTTATTATTTTGTTTACGTTCTCTGTTGCTTTTCAAAATATTAATTTATTTTCATCCAGAGAAAGATATTAAATAAATACACTTAATCAGACGTTAATGTTATTACTTTATATATTACTTTTACTGTTTTATGAAATTGAATGTCAGGAAGGTAAGGATCAGGACATTTCTTTATAAAATTGGACAGCATTTAAACACACTTATACATTCTTTATATAATTATCTTAATATCAAATATTATAAATAAAGCTTTTTAAATCGAATTTTTTATTTACTTGCTTTTCATAATGAAAAAAAATTATTTATTTTAATTTGACGCATTTCCAATGTGCAGAAAATATTTTTCAGAGTTGTAACGATAAAATTTATTTATTATTAAAATTTTTTTCTTGAGAGCCTGAGTTGCATATAGATGTTCATATATGTTTGACACTCATATATTATTTTATATAAGTTATCTTTTACTTTTTAAAATATTAATTTATTCTCATCCAGGGAAAGATATTAAATAAATACATTAATATGACTTAAACAGACGTAAAAATTAGTTTTTATATATTTAATTTTACGGTTTCATGACATTGAATGTCAGAAGATAAGGCTAAGAACATATTTGTGTAAATTTTGACAGTATTTAAAAATACTTCGTTCTTTTTCTTAATTCGTTCTTTATACAACTTTTTTATCAAATATAAACATATATTCACAATATTCAACAAAAAATATACTGTGATATTGTAAATAATTTGAAATTAATAATGCACTTTTATATTATAGAGTGGTTTCATGGAACTGAATCAATGGGAGGTATGAAAATAAATAACTATTTTTCTGACTGACAAAAAAATGGATTGAATATTGAATCAAAAGACAAAAATTTATTTTTCTGATTTAAGATCGTTTATTGCTAGTGTTGATTTTTCAATATTAAGCATCTTAAATTATATTGCAGCTTATTAGACTAAATATTTGATTTAAAAATATTTAATAAAATGCCATAAAATATATTAAATCTACCGTGATATTAGGAAAAACATGTTAAGACAATTTTTCTGTTAATTTTCTTCAAAATAAATTATCAACTTATAAATGTGTTGATAAAACATAATTTGATTTCGAATTCTATTTGTAGGATCCATATTGAAATGCGCTCATCTTATAGCTAAATTGGTAGTTATGTTCGTAGATTCAATCTTTGAAAAATAAATTGAATTAGAATAAACGTATTTACATATATTAAAATGCTTTTAATTAATTTATTTAAATTATTTGTAAATTGATAATTTTTAAAAAATAATTTCTTTAAATAAATTTATGTTATAACATATTTACATGAAATAATACAATTTTTTTACATGTCTGAGAGATTAAAATTATATGCATTAAATTAATTATCTATTTATTATGCATAATTATATTATCTATTTATGATTTAAATTATATTATCTTTGCAGATCTAGTCCCGAATTCGAAAGTTGGTAAGCAAACAAACAATTTAAATATAGTAATAAATAAACAAGTTTGTTTATAAATCAGTAATCTCAAGTGAAAATATTTTATCCTTTATGACTTTATTCATAATTTGAATTAAATTGCACGCTGCATTTCTTTTAATGACACGCGATTAAAATATTCAAAATTATTAATATAAAAATCTAACTGCAATATATATTGTCACATTAATAAGAAATTGAAAGATCGGTTGGAATGAGATTCTAAAATTACATGCATTTACTATTTTCTTTATCGACCAAGTAATACATATATTTATTTAATAACTAAATTTAATTTTTTTATACGTTCGCTTATAGTTTTATTTCTTTTCATTATTTACAAATGCCTTTATTCAAAATATTCTTTATAATATATATCTGTATATATATATATATATAAACAGGTGGGCTGAAATGTTCGTAGGCTGACACATAGATGTCGCTACTAGTATTAAATCCATATGATTTTATTAACCCTAACCTTCAAAAGACACGTGTATAAATTTGACAGCTGTTTTCGCCTCGTTTAAATTTAGCAAAACCACTTGTCTACGGTTGATTTTCCTGGTTCAAAGTCCGAATAATGTTTATCAAGCCAAGCCTGGGCTTCAATAGTATTTTTTTTGCCAAAAAAGCAATGCCTTATTAACACACGAAATTCCTTTTATCCATTTTTTCAAACTAACAAAAGTTGCTTCACTAAAAATGTTATAACTCACATACTAATAGTGCAATAGCTGTGAAATTTATACACGTGTCTTTTGAAGGTTAGAGCTAACTAAAAATCATATGGATTTAATACTAGTAACCCATCTCCATGTGTCAGCTTACGAACAGTTTTCTTAGCCCACCTGTGATATATATATATATATACAAATACCGAACTCTGTGTTATTATGCAAAGAAATTAAAATTAAAATTATATATCAAGTGCGCGTTTAAATCACAAGTACAGTTATCTCTAAGGGGGAAGATTTTCAGAGTTCTCGAGTCTACGCCGAATCTAAAAACAATTGTTTGCGGCAGACCTTAATTATCATGCGGCTTGACACACGAAGCTCCCAAGGGCCTCACTTTAGAAAGGCCTTCATTCTTATCTTACTCGGTCATTTCAGAGAAAAAGCAACACTTATCGACTCGTCGCAGAACCCTCTCCTTTCTTCCGGAAAACCTCCCTTCATGAAAATTCTATCAAGAGGGAGATGGGTTAGCTTCCCTCACTTCTCATTAGAGTAGGTCTTTTCGCAGCTCGTATTCTAACCAATAAAAATAAAAGTGCAGTAATTTTAATTTTGAAAGTATGTCTTATGTTTTTCATTCAATTGTTGCAAATCTTTTTGCCATTAATAAGAATTGAGTTCAAAGTTGAAATGGCAACTCTGTGTTTAAGTCCGTTTGTCCAATATTAGAATGGGAAATTTTAAAGTTATCAGTATGAATGATTTATAAATGTGAATAATATAAATGTAATATGCTCTCAGTATGCTTAAAGATGATAAAATTTGTTGATATTAATTGCTATTAATAAAGAAATGTAATCAGGAACTGATTTGAAATGAATTTCTTTTTAGAATTGTTATCTACAGATGCAGGTAAGAGTTTAGTTTTAAATGCATAATAATTGTAGATAAAAAAAAAAAAAAATGTATTTCTTAAGTTTTATTCCATTTAATAATGTTACTGTAAGAGGAAAATAAATATTAAGAAACCTTTTCAAATATCACTCTTAAAATGTACGTTATTTAAAAAATTCTATTATAAATATTTATTTAAACTTAAATTATAATACTATTAAATTATTATCAAGAGAATTAATATTGGTTTAAAATTATAATAATGGTCAAAAATTATGATTTAAATCAATAATGGTTATTTAAAATCTTTCTAAATTACATGTGGGGGCTTTTTATGTCAATTTAAATGATATTTATAAACAGCAAGAAGGTAAACTATTTAAAATTATTAAGGATTATTTATATTATAAATAATTTTATTTTAAATTTATTAATGGGAGACAAAAGGTGGAATAAACAAAAAAAGATATTCTCTTTGGAATATGCTTCCACATTACTATATGTACAAATTTATAGAACTTCTAAATTTTATGAAATATAGAGATTAAACAGCAAGAACTTTGGATATTTTCTCATTAAAATTCTACTTAGATAAATTTTAATAGATTAAATTATTTTTATAGTACGTAAAATATATTTTTTATTATTAAATTGTTAGTCTCAAGTAATGCATGTTTAATAAATTTAATATTAAAATTTTTAAAAATATCTCTTCCGTTGGGGGGCTTTTGTGGAGCTACAGAGCAGTCGAAATATTGGGAAGCAAGATCACTAATTAGCAATGACTCTGGTCTTCATTTTTGTTCTAAGTTCTTGATAGTTCTATTGTTCTTAGTTCGTGATAGTTTTATTGTTCCTAGTTCTTGATAATTCTATTGTTCCTAGTTCTTGATAGTTCTATTGTTCTTAGTTCTGTTGTTCTATGTAACTTTTTGCCTAGCCAGTGGCACTAAAAATGTTTAAAAATTAATTTTATGATTATCATTGTATCAAATCATTATAGGAATGCATAATATACAGGGTGGTTATAATTAAAGTGACCCTATTCAGACCCCTCTACAACCCTTTCTGCCTAGCGACTTTTGATTCTTTTGCAAATTAGTCAAACCTATAAAGAGAATTGCAGACAAAGCCAGAAAATCATTCTGCGTGCCCCTGCCATCATTAATCCGGCCCATACAGAAGAAAGATCGAGCATTATTGGTAAAATCGTTTTATCAGAACCGTAGTTTAGCTTCACTTCGTGAATATCGTCGTTTAAATTGATTGCGAAAAGAGCTCATGACGAGGAATGGTTTGAAGAATATAGTTATGAAATTTGAAGAAACTGGAAAAATTATGTGCTGCCAGAAAGAGGGCGGATACGAGTTGCGAATGAAACTATCGAAGAAGTCCCTACTGATGTGAATGTAAGAGTTCCACTTCCAGCTAATCTTAACAAATGCTCGATCGGTGTCATGTGAGTTGGAGATTTCGTGGTCGACGGTCCGAAAAATTGTCCGATTCATTTTAAAATGGTATCCGTATAGGATCCACGTAGTGAAAATGCTGCAACCTCAAGACCACCAAACACGCTATGAATTTGATTGACGATTTTTGACGAGAACAGAAGTTGATATTCTGTTATAGAATTGGCCATGGCAAACTGACCATAGAATTGGCGTTGGCGAATTCTATGGTCAGTTGTGGTGCACTTTTCTTTAGATGGAACTGCGAATAATCAAAATTGCCGCATATGGGGTGAGAGGCTTTACCTTGTCTAATGTCCTGCACCAACAGCCATTGCATTCTGATTGCGTGACTGCATGGTGTGGATTTACTGCTAATTTAATCCTCGGGTGGTTTTTCTTTGAAACTCCCACTCCTCGAGATCCTAAAACATGCTCTATCGCGAGTGCACGGTACAGTGAACTCCTTCGACAACAGGTTAGTCCTGCTTTACAGGAACAGCAATGCTTGCAGACCACTGTCTTCATGCAAGATGGAGAAACTCCTCACATTGGGGCCAAGTCAAAGAACTGTTTCGCGCTAACTTTGGAGAGAATCGTGTAATATCCAGAGATTTTCTAAAGGCCTGGCCTCCTCGCTCTCTCGACTTAAATCCCTGTAAATTCCTAAAAGATCCTGTTTATGGAAGAGGAATTTGGATTTTTCCTGAGTTGAAATCCAGCATTGCATGCCATGTTGCTGAAAATTCCTCGAGGATTTCTTCGCTCTACCATTGAACACGCGCTTTCAACACGTAATTGATGTGAATGGAGCCCACGGCGAGCATATTCTGTACTTCAACAAATTTTAATGGTTCTGACAAATTTATTGTTCTTCTTTAGTAGCCACACATTCCAAATTTGAACGTGATCAAAATTTGAACTATTTTTTTTTATTGCAGAAATCTTTTCTCCTGATCCGTGTAAGCCCTGGTCCATGTGCCGAGATTCATCAAAATCAGTTCGGTAGAACGGGTTCCAGAGGGGTTCTGAATAGGGTCACCTTAATTATAACCACCCTGTATATTATGCATTCCTATAATGATTTGATATAGTGATTTAATTAATTTTTTAAACATTTCCACTCGCTAGGCAAAAGTTACATAGAACAACAGAACTAAGGATAATAGAACTATGAAGAATTAAGAACAAGAAGAAGACCAGAGTCATTGCCTAATTAGTGATCTTGCTGCCCAATATTTAGACTCCTCTGTAGCTCCACAAAGAGCACCCCCCCCTCCCAACGGAAGAGATATTTTTAAAACTATAAATATTAAATTTATTAAACATCTATCAGCTGAAACTAGCAGATTAATAATTAAAAATACATATATTTACGTACTATAAAAATAGTTTAATTGATTAAAATTTATCTAAGTAGAATTTTAATGAAAAAATATCCAAAGCTCTCTCTATTTAATCTCTATACTTTATAAAATTTAAAAAGTTCCATAAATTTGTAATAGTAATGTGAAAGCATATTCCAAAGAGAATATTATTTTTTGTTTAGTCCTTCTTTTGTCGCTCATTAATAAAGTTATTTATAATATAAATAATCCTTAATAATTTTAAATAGTTTACTTTCTTGTTGTTTATAAATATCATTTAAATTGACATTAAAAAACCCATATGGGATTTAAAAAAGAATTTAAATAACCATCATTGAATTAAATCATATTTTATGTCCATTATTATAATTTTAAACCAACGTTTATTGTCTTCATAATAATTTAGTAGTATTAATATTTAAGTTAAAATATATTTATAATAGAAAAATGTATACAGTTTTTGTATGCATAATTAATATGTTTGCTTTACAATTTCAATGCAGTCAACTTAAATTTATAATGTTTTGTGTAAATAAAATATGGGTTTATTTTTCATTAATTTTTTAAATGAATTTTCTGTAAAAATTATAAAAAATGCTAAACTAAAAGCAATAATATTACATTTTAAATAAGTCTAATTTTATTTCTCTTTCCAGCTGGACAGCGTAAAATATTTACAAGAATAAGTATGAAAGCATATATTTAAATATTTACTAGTTATGCATACTTCCATGATCTAAACATTTTTTGCAATTTTTAATTTATATTTTTATATTCGTTTAAATTTCTTCAACACATCTTTATAATTGTTTTACAGTTTATATACATTTTGAAAGATCCTTCATTATAATCTACATAATAATAATTTCAATGACAACAATCAATTTTTAAATAACAGGTGGGCTGAAAAGTGCGTAGGTGACACATAGAGGGGCGCTACTAGTAATAATCCATATGTTTTTAGTTAGCCTCCACTTTCAAAGACACGTGTATAAATTTGACAGCGTTTGCACTATTAGTATGTGAGTTATAGTATTTTGAAGCAACTGTTGTTAGTTTGAAAAAATGGATAAACAGGAATTTCGTGTGTCAATAAAGCATTGCTTTTTAGCGAAAAAAAATACTATTGAAGCCAAGGCTTGGCTTGATAAACATTATTCGGACTTCGCATCAGGAAAATCAACCGTAGAGAAGTGGTTTGCCTAAATTTAAACGAGGCGAAATGAGCACCGAGGACGATGCACTCAGTGGACGCCCCAAAAGCGTCTGTTACCGTCGCACGGGGTGGATATGGGGTTGTGGAACGATATGGATTTCATTTTTGGCGAAAAAGTCACGAAGAATCACTGCAGTGTGAGCTGGCGCATTCAGTGTTTTCGGTACCAAATCGAAATGTGACGCGCTTGAGGTACAAAAATGGAATTGACCGATCCTTTTAAAATTCCAACATCAGCACAAGGTGTCTAATTGCAAATCGACGGTTTGCAAGCACCAAATCTTTAATGTTTTGGTCGTAAGCTTAGTCGGTTGAAGTTGGTGGTCGACCAAAGGGCTCTTTGACTTGAACGCGTCCTCTGCCTTTTTTTGAACTGTTTATACCACACGTAAACATTTCTTTCCGATATAGGAATGCTCAGCGAATGCTATTCTATACGTTTCCGCAAACAAAATTTAATGAAAGTTCTTTGGTCAGTCAAGCGTAACTCAAGCACTAATGAATATTTTGACAGAAAATTTCACACAGATGTCAAGAACAGTGACAGCAACCTAAAACAGAAAAAAAAAAATTGAAATTCTATAAGCCCCGGGAATTTTAATGGTTTTAATTTTTGGACACAGTATTAGATTAAAATCTTTATGAAAGTAAATGAACAAAGATTACTTTTAAATGCTCTAAAAAAATTAACTTTTTTTCTTACAGAAATAATTTGTTCAAATTTTCTTGTAGTTTATGTACAGGATGATTATAATTAAAGTCCCACTTTCAAAATGCTGTAAGAAAAGAATCACTTGTCACAATGAGTTCAAATTTGTACTTAAGATACTGTAGAAAGGGGAAACGGTTTGGCATCAAAAAAAAAAAGTTGCGCCGATTTTTTCATCCAATTTGGTATGACCTTGCCATGGTGGATGGGCTTTCTACTCACAGTGTCACAACTGTTGAATAACTTTGTCATTTTTTCCGTCAAAAAAATTTCGAATTCACTTTCTTTTATGCCGCTTACACCGCCATCTATTAATACACTCTGGAACCTTTTGATGTCGTACCGTTCCCCCTTCTTCAGTTTACATTTGAACTCATTATGACGAATGTTTCTTTTTTTTTTTTTTTTTTGAAGCATTTTGAAAGTGGTACTTTAATAATAATCAGCCTGTATATCAGCCTATTTTAAAACTAATAAAATTAAAGGCATCTGAAAACAGCCTTATCTATAATATTGTAGGAAAATTAATTTGCACAAATATAAGAACAGTGTATTATTTCACCTATTTCTGATAAAATATCACTAATAATCTCATTTATAACGATGTTTAAAATCTTTGCTTATATTTTGGCAGGCTGTGTACTAATTATGTGTACAAATACGGAGTATATTTTTAAAAAAATCCTTTTTACTTTAATTTTGCTAGAAGAGATCAATTTTCTATAAATATATTACAGTTAAAAATGTCAATATTTTATTTTAGTATGGGGATACGAGTATCCTGATTCCAAAACTCAAGGTATGAATATCTATAAATGATTTTCCTTTCATTTTAAATCAATGATAATTTTCTATTATTAAAACAAATAATAAAATTAAAAATCATAACATATTTAAATTTCAAAATAATATATTTTTAGTAATGCATTTTCTTGTTTAAATAGCTCTTATTTCTTTTTTGCAGGTTACGAATATTCAAAACAATTATAGGAATTTTTATATACCTAAAATATAATGAATTAATGACATTTATTTAAAAATTTACAAATTAAAATTAAAGCTAAAATCACTTGGAAAAATACATTTTATTTAGATTTATTCTATTTAATATAAATTACAATATTTAAATGTTCTTGAAATACTTCAAGGAAAAATATACACATATACATGCACTATAGGATTAATATTGCTTTTTTACATTAAAATGTAGTTTATTTGCATTAACTCCATTATTTGTGAATATATAATTTGATACATTTAAAGTATAAAACAAAGAAATACTTCCATTAAATATACAATATACCTCCCATTTAATCCAAAATTGTGACTCTATGAAGCATACTACTGCGTCCAAAAGTATGAACAATTTTTTTTTTTTTTTCAAAAACTCTTTATTTATTCCTTCAAATTTATTTCATCGCCTTCAAAGTAATCCCCTCCGGGCACAATGGTAAAGAGACATCGGCAAGAATGGACTTCAAAGCGCACGGTGATTCATGTTGAATCTCTTCAGTCAACTCAAAACGGTGTCCTCGGAGTGGTCTTTTGAGTTTAGGAAATAACCAGAAGTCGCGCGGTGTGAATACAATGGTTGTGGAACGATATGATTTTCATTTTTGACGAAAATGTCACGAAGAATCAAAGCAGTGTGAGCTGGCGCATTCAGTGTTTTCGGTACCAATCGATATTTGACGCGTTTGAGGCCAAAATGGAATTGACCGATCCCTTTGAATTTTCAACATCATCGACGCGGTCTTTAATTGTAAATCGACGGTTTGCAAGCATCAAATCTTTAAATTTTTGGACGTGAACTTCGTCAGGTGAGGTTGATAGTCGACCAGAGGGCTCTTCGTCTTCAACGCGTTTTTCCTTTCTTTGAATTTTTTTACCACTTCTAAACATCTCTTTTTGATATAGGAACGTTCACTGAATGCCTACTGCCAACATTCTATATATTTCCGCAAACAAAATTGAATGCAAGTTCTTTGCTCAATTAATTCAGACATTTCAAAAATCGCCGGAATGAGTTTTACCGTCTCACAAAGCCAAACGTAACTCAAGCACTAATGAATATTGTGACATGAAATTTCACACAGACGTCAAGAACAGTGCTAATAACCTTAAAAAGACAAAAAATTGAAATTCCATAAACCCCGAGAATTTTAAGTTGAACATTGGTCTTACTTTTTGGACACAGTACTACTGAAGAAATAGAAAGTGTTAGAGAAGAAAATAGTTAAAAAGAAATAATTCGTGATATGACACGTAACAAAAGTGCGGGAAAAGATTTTGAATATATTAATAAACTTTTGAAATAATAAAATTCTATTTTATCCTGCATTTGAATGTGATACACACACATTTTGCAATTGCAGAAACTAAAATTGATTCCGGCGATTTTTAAGAGTCTGAATTAATTGAGCAAAGAACTTGCATTAAATTTTTGTGTGTGGAAACGTATAGAATGTTGCAGAAGGCATTCGGTGAACATTCCTATATCGGAAAGAAATGTTTAGAAGTGGTATAAGCAGTTCAAAGAAGGCAGAGAACGGTTTGAAGACGAAGAGTCCTCTGAACGAGTACCCACCTCAATCGACGAAGCTCACGTCCAAAAAATTAAAGATTTGGTGTTGCAAACCGACGATTTACAATTAGATACGTTGCTGATGATGTTGCAATTTCAAAAGGATCTTTCAATTCCATTTTGAGCCTCAAACGCGTCACACAACTGAATGCTTCTGCTCACACTGCATTAATTCTTCGAGACTTTTTAGCCAAAAATGAAACCCATATCGTTTCACAACCACCGTGTTCTCACCGTGCGACTTCTGGTTATTCCCTAAACTCAAAAGACCATTCCGGGGACACAGGTTTGAGTCGACGGAAGAGATTTTGGCGCGTGCTTTGAAAGCCATCAGCCGATGATTTTTAGCAAGCATTGAAGATTGCAAAAAAGGCATAAGTGCATTGTGCCCGTATCCGTTACTTTAAAAGACGATGAAATAAAGTTTTAAAAATAAATAATGAATTTTTGAAAAAAATAAGTAATTGTCTTACTTTTTCGGGCACAATAGTAAAATTCTAATAAAAGACAAGATTCACTGAGTCTGAAATACATTTTTTTTCCATTTTTACAGCATCAACAGTTCAGAAGGAGAAAAAGCTAAAGGTAAAATTTCGTGTTAACGTGTAATAAGTGAAATTAATTAAATTATTTATCTTGAGCAATAAAGATCATATGCAGGACGGCAATATAAATACAGAATTTAAAATACCTAAAAAAGAATATAAAAATATATTTTAAAAAAATATGTTATTTAATAAAACATTTATATATTTATTTATTAATAAATTTTATTCTTAACATTAATTTCTCCACCAAGAGCGTATGATTATTCAACTTCCTTTTAATATTCGGTTCAGCAATTTCATATCAAATTCTAATAAAAATAATTTTCATGATGTGTTTTTCATTTTGTAGTATCATTTATAGGAGAAACAGAGCAAATTTATTTATCAGTTTCATTTGTTAAGTAATTTTTATTTTGTAGTATCCTTTGTAGGAGAAACTGAACAATTTTTATTTTGTAGTATCATTTGTAGGAGAAACTGGGCAATTTTTATTTTGTAGTATCATTTATAGGAGAAACTGAGCAATTTTTATTTTGTAGTATCATTTGTAGGAGAAACTAAATTTTTATTTTATACATTTTTTGCATTTCTAAATAGATATAGATGATTAAATATTTATTAAACTAAAAAGGAGCATATAAATAAATTAAAATAATTAACTGTATACTTATGTGTCAACATTTTATAATAAGCATTTTTAATAATAAATTAATAAACGAATTTTTTTTGCATGTTTTTAATTTTTCTGTTTAGCAGTTTTATAAAAATGTCTAATGTTTTAGATATAAATTTCTTATTAACTATATCTATTTTTTTTTTTTTTGTCACAGTAACAGTAATTGCTGATGAAACAGATGACAAAGGTAAAAATTCCAAGTTAAGACTTTTATCTATAAAATTTATCAAACTTTTATAAATATTATATGCATGAAAAAAAGGAATAACAAAATACTCTGACAAAGTTTAAAAATAGAGAATATTTGCTCATTTATTAATCTGAAATAATTTTTAAATACATCTCTATTTAATTTATTTTTAATCCTCAAATAATAAATCGATATTTTTTTATTGATATTTCATTTCAATATTTTTGTAGACATCGAATAAAAATAATAATTATAAACACTGAAATATTTATTTTAACTTTTTTTGCAGTAAACCTTGTTGTTGGTGAAAATGACTTGCCCACAGGTAAAGTTTCAATTTTTTTAAATTTAACTTAAAATAAGTTTACTTTTAACAAGATAGGTTACCTGTAATAAATAATAACAGACTGATAGTTATAAAGACCTTTTCACAGACATTTATTAATGAAACATAATTTTCTAATCAAAATTTTTTGATTTACTATTTCATATTTATGTTTAAATTCCTTGCTAAATATTGCCATTAATAAATCTTCACTTAGACATGGAATTTGATTTTTTTAGATACAAAGCATGTCATTTGATTTATTTATTAATAACAGTTGTTAAAAAAACGTAGCAGTATATATTCTATCATGAAAGTGTAATATTATAAAGAAAAGACTAATAGTTATAAAGAAATTTTCGCAGACCTTTATTAATGAAACGGAATTTTGTAATCGAAATTGTGATTTATTATTTCATATTTATGCTTAAAATCCTTGCTAAATATTGCCATGAATAAATCTTCACATAGACATAGCATTTGATTTTTTTTTAAATACGAGGCTTGTGTGATGGTTAGATAGAAAGAACCCTCATAATCACTGGTATCCTAAGACACTATGCCTATGATGCTAAGCCTGAGCATCCTAAGACACTATGCCTGCGATTCTAAGCCTGAGCATTAGACACTATGCCGGTCATTCTAAACCTGGGCATCCTAAGAGACTACGCCTCATCGTATATCATTACGCACAGAGCCGCTATGTTGCTTGCACATTACACTTTGTAGGGCAGGATGGCGTCCCGGTCTCATATGACCGTAGAGCGTGACAGAGCCCAATCAGACTTCTCTCCTATCCACATCATTCTCAAAACTGTAAAGGAACAACTCAACTCTAGGCACAGTGATGTGGTGTGGCATAGTAGTAGTAGTCCAGTACGCCAGATGCTTAACTGCCTGCCCCGCGTTTGTAAAATCAGCCATGCAACTACCACAGCGTCATGCTGAGAATCTTCACGAGAACCTATGAACTCCACACTTGTATAATACCATCTACCAGGTTGGTGAAGCATTTCCAATACATCATTGCTATGTGATTCTGAATCATCTAAACGTGGTCTTCTTTCTAGCAAGTGTATAAACGTAATGCTGTGATATCCTGTAAATTAGCTATGGCAGAAGAAAATATTAAGGCAATCTTCGAAACCTTAAATTCCTGTTATATGTTATCTATATTTTGCATTTGTAGAAAGTTTTACATAAATGAACTCGTTCGATAAAAATAAGAATTAATTTAAATATGTGTAAAATCCGTGAAATGCCTTCAATATATCTTAAATATTTAATATAATTTTCCTTAAAGAATCTGTAATCTACGATCAATAAGAAGAATGATTTTTTTAGCTTAATTTTAATTTTTCTGTTTATTTTATTGTGTAATTCTAATAAATAGTTTAATAATTAATTGATTAATTTAAAAGAATTATTTTTTTTTGTTTTTTGCAGGAACTCTTCCACAAGAAGAACTTGATAGTAATGTTTTCAAATTACTATTTTGTTTATTTTGATTACACAATTTTTTTCGTTGATAAACGTTTAAGTATAGATATTGAAATGAATGAAATCGATTGAGATTGAATTTTTAAATAAATATTTTTTAATTTCAAAGAAAAATATATTTATTTTCTTTGGTATTTTATTAAAACTATCACCTGACACCCTTTCTCTTGGATGCTTTCATAATAGACACGTAATCAGTCTGTCATAATCATCAGCGATGTTTTTTGCTGTTGTTGTTTGAAAGCTGTGACTGCATAAGTACACAATTAGAGAGTTCGAACTTAAAGCTCCAATTTTCAGCATGTTTCCTGTAATACTTTTTTGTTGTTGTTGAATGTTAGATGGTCACGTGCCCCACATGTGTACATCACGAACATGTCAAAAACGGGTGATGAGAGGAGGACTACTCAATACTACCACAATACTGTTTTTTGTGGTTGTACGTTAGTGGATCTGATGCTCAACTAATCTTCGCACGATCATATACACTCTTTTTTCGTTTTTGGAAAGAGTGACTGCTGCTAACACTACCAACGGTTTCACACTTTAGTCTCTCCCTCGGTAGGTGCACCACGTTGTCAATGTGAAGGCAGGGCAAAAATGTAATGGGCATGAGCATGTAATGGCCTTTAGTGATTAACTAAAACTCTCACCAGGTGCCCTTTATTCTATGATGCTTTTCTAACAAACTGCACAAGTAGTTCTCCTTTCATCTGACATAAACATTAAAGGATATATATTTGCATGTGAGCGGAAGTATTTTTTAATTTTTTTTTTTATCATGTGAGCATGATGTTGACGGGGTTATGGGTCCGTGACGTTAGCCGAAAAGTGAGGCCAAGCAAATAAAACTCCATTTCACATTTTGGCGGAAAAAGTTACTTTGGGCCCTTAAATCTTGAAATGATCCACGAATAACGCTAATCTTCATGAATTTTCTGGAGAATTTTGCTGTTGCTTGGAAGTGTTTTGTAATAAGATTTTGAAGCACTTTTCATGTTTCGGGTTGGGATTTTAAATATTTGTATATTCAATGGCTATAAGTACTCTTAATGCATTGATCAATTACTTCTTTTGAAGTTTCATATTTATCACTTTTGGCATTTTCCGGTGCCTGTTGTGCTGCATAGTGATTCTTATTGTATTTGGAATACTTCATTCTTCTTTACGACTACTTTTATCTTACAGTTGTATATTCTTTTTTAGAGCTTCTTGAAGAATTCATTCTTCATGCAGTTCTTGATCTATTCAAGACTGCTATATTCAAGTGGCTATTGAATCTGGTCATTCTTGTAGTATTCCATCAATTGATTCATATATCTCAAGCGTATTATTAAACATTGGCATATTCCTGAGTATATTAATCTTCTCTCGAATATTCACACATCATAAATTGAAATTTGCCGAGCGAATATCAGTTCTTTTATTATTATTGTTTATTGGTCTTGTGCTTCACTTATGTACGCCATTTATGTACAAGAACAATTAAGGTAACTGCTCCCTTTTTTCGTTTACTATGGAACAATTTCCCACCAAGACGCCAGACTAATGTTGTTAGACGGTTTACACATATTTTAATAATCGCCACCCGAAAAAGAAAAATAGTGACTCCAACGGGGACCAAGATCAGATCGGAACCTGACACCTCCTGCATGTTAGGAGCGCAAGTTACCACTGGGCTACGTGTGTTAAGTAGTACAGATTTTAAACAAAATATATATTTCGCTTAATACAAAAATTATTAATAAATTTTTACGTGTGTGTAAATGGTAAACTTTTAATTAAATTTTAAACCAGAATTTTTCTTTTAAATTTTTAATTAAGTTCTTAAAACCAGAAATTTTCTTTTTTAAATTTTTAATTAAGTACTTAAAACCAGAATTTTTTCTTTAAATTTTTAATTAAGTTCTTAAAACCAGAATTTTTTCTTTTTAAATTTTTAATTAAGTTCTTAAAACCAGAATTTTTCTTTTAAATTTTTAACTTTTTCTTTAACTTTTTAATTAAGTACTTAAAAACCAGAATTTTTCTTTTTTAAATTTTTAATTAAGTACTTAAAACCAGAATTTTCTTTTAAAAACCAGAATTTTTAATTAAGTTCTTAAAACCAGAATTTTTCTTTTAACTTTTAACAATTAAATTCGTAAAACCAAAATTTTTAATTAAGTTCTTAAAGTCAAAATTTTTCTTTTAAATTTTTAATTAAGTTCTTAAAAACCAGAAATTTTCTTTAAATTTTTAATTAAGTATTAAAACCAGAATTTTTCTTTTAAATTTTTAATTAAGTACTTTAAAACCAGAATTTTTCTTTTAAATTTTTAATTAAGTTCTTAAAAACCAGAATTTTTCTTTTAACTTTTAACAATTAAATTCGTAAAACCAAATTTTAATTAAGTTCTTAAAGTCAAAATTTTTCTTTTTAAATTTTTAATTAAGTTCTTAAAACCAGAATTTTCCTTTTCATTATTAATTATGTTCTTAAAATTCTTTTTAAATTCTCAGAATTCTCTTTTAAATTTTTAATTAAATTCTTAAAACCGGAATTTTTCTTTTTTAAATTTTTAATTAAGTTCTTTGAACCAGAATTTTTCTTTAAATTTAAAATTTCTCATGTCTTTAAATCAGCAATAATGAAATCAATTTTCAGCTTTTAAATATCCACAATCGATAAATGGTGTAATTTCAAAAACGTGAAATTTTTTCCCTTTTTGCATAATTATATATTTGAAATGACTATTGGAATTCGTAATCATTAATACATAAAAAACTTTATTTCTTTTGCAGAAACAACTACTTTTGAGACTGAAGCCGGAGAAGGTAATCAACAAATTATTATCTAATAAATAAATTTAGTTAAATTGTTTTTGTTTTCCATTTATAAAGATTATATATTCTCAACACATTTTAATAATAAAATGAGAATGGAGTTATGCGAAAAACATAAAACAGTGAAAATGTTTCTAATTTCCTACATTTTAAGTTTTTGTTTTACTTTAAAGAAATTCATAACAATTAGCAGTAAAAAAATTCTGTCAATTTCTAAATTTAACTTAAGGATTGTAGTCGAAAACAGTATCTTTCATGACTTATCCTGAGTCATATTGATGCTCCATTCAAATAATTTCTGGTAGAGACTACCTCTGTTGCCAAAAATTCTGTACACTTTTTATTTTTTTATTCTATGTTTAAACCTGTACCTCAATAAATACTACTATAAATTTATCCTTTCCAACTATGTTTTAATTTTACACAAAACTTCCGATTCATCTTGTATCTATATAAGTTTTTCGTGTATTTATTTAAAAACGAATTTTCTACAAAATATGAAGTCATTGAATAATCATGAATTTTAAAAATACTTTGGAATCGAATATAAAGATTGTATTTTAACAAATGTATTTTAGGTACCACTCCTTGAGGAATTTTTGTACGTCTAATTCTTGAAAAACAATTCTTATAATTTTGCGCAATCCCTCTATGAAGACAATATCATAATTAATATATTTGATACATATTTTTTTTTTATTTCGCAGAATTAGAAATTTTAACTGTTCAAGCAGAAAAAGAAGGTAAGCCTCACAGTAGCTTATTTATAGCTGTTTTTATTTGTCTTTATACTTTAAGTATAGTATGCTAAACAAATTTAGAAGAATTATTTTCTAAAATGTTTTGGTTTTTATTTTACATTTTAAATTTCTTTTAAATGAAGATGTCTTGTTCAAGAGGATTTTGAAACACATTTAGTGATGTTAAAAATCACTATATAAATTTAAATGTATATATAAAATATATATTTTTATATAATTATATAATTATAAATATACATTTTATATAAATTTTAAATATAAATGTTACATCATTTTTTGTTTAATATAGAAAAAAAAATCAAACTTTTTTTTCCATCAGTTGAAAACAATCATTTATAGCATAGTTTTATGACCTGCTATAAGCAGTCTGATTTGTTACAATCAGAATAATTTTAAGAAATTATTTATAATTTTAGTAGAAAAATTAAAATTAATCAATACGCAAAATCAGTGTTTTTTTTTTTTTTCCCAGCGCTATGTACAATCATTCTTTAAAAAATCTCACTCTATGGACAACATGATACGCAAGTTGGTTGAATTGAACAACTTCTAGCAAACAGAGGCAGGTGATTGAACACAAGAAGGGATTCTGCCGTCCCATCATCCTATTTTAAAAAATGAAAATTATTATCTAATCCCAAAGGCGGTTAAACTGCAGAACTCAAGAGGCATCAATTCTGGTGTTTGAAAACAGCAACTGCACTGATCGCGTTTAGCTGATTCTAATTGAGTCCCTCTTCACATGTAATAGAGCAGAAGAGATACACTGTACATACTGTGCAGTATGCAAAGAACACTCGGTATATTCTGACTATATATAAAATATAATGATAACTAACAAGGGATGAACAACTTATTATAACAATCAAAGGTACATGATTTGATCACAAATAAAGATTCTGCCATTCCATGACCGTAATTTAAAATATAAATACTATTTTTTCAACAAAAGGCGATCAAACTGCCGAATCTAAGAATCATCAATTATGGTGTTTGTAAACAGCAATTGCATTGGTCGCGATTAGTGTCTTCTAATTGAGTCCTTCCTTACATGCAACACAGCAGAAAAGACACACTCTATATGCCGGGAACACATTGTATTATATATACATACATATTATATGTGCTGAATACACTCTGTAAAATTCTGTTAAAATACATAAACAGAGATGATAGACAAAGCATTCTAAAATAATAATTTATTTTAACTATAAATCATTTTCTAGGTTTTATATATTAATCAAATAATCACTTAATATTTTTTGTAAAAATATTTATCATTTATGTTTACAATCCCAATAAATATGAAGTTGGTAATAAATGTATCGAATGACTTGTAGGAGTCTATTCAATATTTAATACATAAGCCCTCTGGATAAATTGCTTAACAAATTTAACTACTTCTAATTTAATCGGCTACTGGCCATGACACACTTATACGGCTGAACATAAAATATAGAAGGTATTTGTTTGTTTTTTACAAATACTGCATTTTATTGAATGTCAGTTGTCAAAAACTTTATTAAAACAACCTTTTTCTAGCCTTTTTCAACAAGACTTTTAAACACATTTAATGGTTTTCTGCAAATATAAATTTTGCCCTATTTTTCCTTTTTTTTTTTTTAATAGAGAAAAAAAAAACAGTTTTCCATCAGTTGAAAATAATTATTTATCACATAGTTTTATAATATGTTATAAACAATCTGATTTGTTTACTGAATAATTTTAAGAAACTATTTATAATTTTAGTAGAAAAATTAAAATTAAACAAGAAGCAAACCAGTCTTTTTCCCCATGAGTGCTCTGTGCAATCATTCTTTAAAAATCTCAGTGTATGGACAACAAGATAAGCAACTTGGTTGGGTTGAACAACTTCTAGCAAACAGAGGCAGGTGATTGGATCACCAGAAGGGATTCTGCCTTCCCAATATCCTATTTTAATAAATGGAAATTATTATCTCCTCGCAATGGCGCTTAAACTACCGAAAACAAAAGTCATCAATTATGGTGTTTGTAAACAGTAACTGCATTGGTCGCGTTTAGTGGATTCTAATTGAGATCAGAAAAGATACACTGTACATACCGTGTAATATGCAGAGAACCCTCTGTATATTCTGAATATAGAAAATACACAGTCCGGTCCAATGTAAATTATAAAAACTATTTTTCCCCCTCAAAAGCCGATTAAACTGCCGAACCCAAGAATCATCATTTATGAAGTTTGTAAACAGCAATTGCGTTGGTTGATTAGTGTATTCTAATTGAGTACTTCCCTTACATGCAGCAAAGCAGAAAAAGAGACACTCTATATGTCGGGAACACATTGTATATATGTTATATATATAATATATATACTGAATACAGTCTGTAAATTATATATATATATATACTAAAATACATAAAAAATAAATGATAGATAAAATATTCTAAAATTATAATTTATTTTAATTATAAATCACATTCTAGGTTTATATATTAATCGAATAATCACTTGATAAAATATTTGTACAAAATTATTATTTATATTTACTATCCCAATGAATACGCAGTTTATAATAAATGTATCGAATGACTTGTAGGAGTCTATTCAATATTTAACGCATAAACCTCCGGATAAATTGTTTAATAAATTCAGCCAGTTCTAATTTAATCGGTTACTGGCTATGACACACTTATACGGCTATACATAAACATAGAAGGTATATGTTTGTTTTTTACAAATATTGCATTTTATTGAATGTCAGTTGTCAAAAACTTTATTAAAACAACCTTTTTCTAGATGGTTCTTTGGGAAGTAAATTTGATATGGGAAAATTGATTGGATCTTGAAAATTGGATTTGATGGTGACAAGCTGGAGGTCTTGGAAAATTGGAGTTACTGTTGACGGCACTCAGTTTGAAAGTAAAGAGTCTTTTTTATCGTAGAATAACTTTTATTATAAATCATTAATACTTTTAACTGTCTATTTACTTATTATTATTTTCATATTAGCTATATTTAAAGGAACGTTGTCAAATCAACGAACTCACTGGTAGTGTTTCTTGCTACAAAAGTTAAAAAAAATTTAAAAAAACATTAATGACAAAAAAAATGTACGATCTTGCTTTAATGTCATGCAAAATAATGATACTGTTGTTAGACTTTTGAAGGCTGTTTCTGAACAAGTAATATAAAAAAATGTAAGTCAATTCCTGCTTTTTTTTCACTATTTTTCAGAATAGTCCTTTATGAATAAAGTTGAAATTTTCCTCTTTCTTCTGGTGTCATCTATTGGTAGATACATGCAACTTAAATCTCAGAAAAACTAAATTTAATGAATATTTGAAAAATTGTATTAACATCAAGTGTCATCCACTACAAGTTGAAAAAAATTCATTTCAACTTGAGTGAATGAATAAAAAGTATTTTAGTAAGTATTTTTATTAAGTATTTTAATAAGTATTATTAAAGTATATTTATTTGAGCAAGGTATATATAGAGAGAGTGTGAGCTAATAGTAGGAATTGAAAAAATAACAATTATCAAGTGCACAAAAACATTTTTCTACTTTGTCCAGGTTTATAAAAATGCATTTTAACAATGTGCACATTTAGCTTGACTGCCGATTGTGTGGATAGTTGGCAAGTGCCAAGGGATGGATCCAAAGATAACGGCATAATACGGAAGACTGATAGTTTTACAGCAGGCATGACCAACCCGCGGCAGCCATGAACATTTTTCTGATCCGTGCGATTTATCAAAATTTTACAAAATATATTTATTTTATAATGGCAAAAGGAGTGAAAACCAATATATTAAAAAATACATTGTTTGTGATAAAATTTATTTCGATTTTAAAATAATATTCTTGCGAATATAGGACAGATTTTGCCTCTTTTATTTATGAATGAGAGTTTTTAACACTTACGTCATAAAAGAGAAATTTTCTAATTTGAAAATCTGGGCTCAAAAAGTTGTCAGCGCGTTTGGTTCAACTTGCACCTGCGAATTATTTTTTTTTTTTTGAAAATGAAACTGATCAAACACAAAACACACCCAAAGATAACGGACGCTAACCTACAACACCAATGACTTTGTGCGGATACTTAAAATGAGACCGATTTGGTGAAAAGCTATGAAAGAGTGAGAAACCAAATATCGCACTAGTCAAATAAATATTTTTTATTGATTTCATTTTTTTTATTTCATTTATATTTATGTATTTTCCTTTTTCTGAAATATAAGTTTTCAATTGTATACGTTTAGATGGGTTGCGTTAAAATACTAATATGCTATTCGAAAATAATTTTGAAAATTACTAAAGCTATTTGGAATACAAATCATTTAATTCATTGCTGTATATTCAGTTAGACTATTTACAGTTAGACCATATTTTCGGTTAAGGAAAATGACTTAAAAAAATTGTACAACTCTATTGTTTATCTTTGCAAAAAATAATAATAATTAAAAAAAATGAAAATATGAAAATACAATCTTGCATAAATAATAACTTTTTCTGCATTTTATTTTATAAAATGAATTTCATCTGTAAATACGATAAATACCTTAGATACCCTGATCCAAAAACAAGTGTTCAAGTTGAAAAAAACATGTCAAATATTGAAAAATCATATTTATGTAAATATTAAAGTATTTAAAAGGAAAGAAACACGATTTTTTTTGTATTCGAAAGTTATTGTATTTTATAAAATAATTGTTTTAAGAAAGTACAACACGTGGAATAGACGAAGAAATTTATTCTTCATTACTATTTCACATAGTGGAAATTCTCTGGGTGCTTATTAACTATTACATTTTTCAATTCCTTCTATTAGCTCACACTCCCTATATATATCTTGTTCCAATTTTCAATCGTTCATAAAATACTTTTTATTCATCCACTCAAGTTCAAATGCATTTTTTGAAACTTGTAGTGGATGACACTGGATGTTAATTCAGTTTTTCCAAATATTAATTCAGTAATTAAATTTAATTAGTTAATTTTATTTTTTTAGATTTAAGTTACATATATCTACCAATGGATGGCGCCAGATAAACTTAAAAAATGAATGAAAATTAATTATAAACGACTTTCTGCAATATAGTGAAAAAAACTAGGAATTGATTTAAATTTTTTTTTATATTACTTGTTATAATTAACACAAATTTTACCAACTAAAACTAAATTTCCATCAATAGTAACGAAGAGCATCAGCCAATCAGAAGCCACAATGAGGCTACTTACATGCTGAATGTATAATGTGTGCCTCTTGGTATCTCGTGGGAATTGAGCCGTAAACATTTAACATTAAATTATTGATCTAAAATAAATTATTTGATTTTATTTATGAATTCCATGTTGAATATTACAAAATCATTTGAAAAATCCACATATCAGCATTTTTATTAAACCCTTATGTAGTTTTAACATAACTGTTTGTGTTTTAGATTTTTCTAAAGATATGCAAGAAGGAAAAGTTTTTGAAGGAAAGGGAATAATACCTGGAGGTAAGATATGCAATAGTGTTCATATACATCATTTATGAATTATTTATATATATTTTATAAGCAATTCTATACATTTGGCTTAGTGTAATTTTTGATAAATAGTCCAGATTAGTAGCACAATTTTCCTTAACCGAGTTCTGCACGTAGAATGGCAGTCGAATACGTTTCAATTTATCCACTACAGAGAAAATTGCATACTGGAGAAAATATAGTGATATATAAACTTTCTACACATTTTTTAAATAATCGTTTATTTTAACGTAAGACATCACAGTACATACTGTATCACACCACATCACTGTACGTAAAGCTGGGATAGTCCGGTATACAGATTTATGGTGCCCATGATAATGGATATCTTTTGATATTGGTTTTGGATATCTTTTTTGAACCAAATATACTTCTCTCGAAATACCTATGTGCTCAATCCGCCTCAGTCTCAATCATTTTAAAAAGAGTCTTCTATTCTGGCTTACCGCGGTGGCTCACTTATCTTTTAATCACCACCAAAAAGTGTCATCTAAGGGTTTTACACCCCCTTTTCAGTACCCTGTGAAACAGATGGAAAATCATTTCGGGCCTAAATATTTATCCTTCCCATTACCTGGAAGCTTTGTATTCGGCATAGAATGGAAGCTTTCGGTTTTACCGAGAACCAAGAATCCTTCTCTCGGAAATCCCACATTCTCAATATTGGCATATCAAAGCCATTTAAAAAGATGCCACTTGATATTGGCCTACCACTGTGGCTCACTTATCTTTTAATCACTATCAAAAAGTAGCATCTGAGGGATTTACATTATTCTTTTCTCCTTCTAAGAATCAAACGGAAAATCGTTTTGGCCTACATATTTGTCATTCCCATTACTTGGAAGCTTTGTGTTTGGCATCACATGGAAGCTTTCGGTTTCACTGGGAACCAATAATCCTTGTCTCGGAAATCCTATATTCATAATATTCCCATATTCAAGCCATTTAGAGACAAGATTGATCTGGCCTACCGCTTTGGCTTACTTATCTTTTAATCGCCACCAAAGAGAGCATTTGAGAGATTTACATTATCCTTTTCTCCTTTTACGAATCAAACGGATAATCATTTCGGCTAACATATTTATCATGCCAAATACTAGAAAGCTTTGGATTCGATATGATATGGAAGCTTCCAAAGGGATTTACATCCTCCTTTTATCTTTCTACAAAACCATACGGATTATTATTTCGGCCTACATATGTATCATTCCCATTACTTGTAAGCTTTGCGTTCAGCATGAGATATCAGCTTCCAGTTTATTTTTAAATCGAGTAACCTTGTCTCGGAAATCCTACAATCACAACAAGCTGATATTCAAGGCAATTAAAAATTAATCACTGGAATCTGGCTGACAGCTTTGCCAGATCCATCTGTCTTCTCTGGAGTTGTTTGTTTAGAATTCCAAGGTTAAAATTTCAATGTAACATGTGAAATCCTCTTGGGACGGCTTGATTATTGCAACTCTGGATAGAATAGGCTCTATTCCGTTTTTTCTCAATTATATGTGACGAATTTCATCTGAGGAATTTACATTATCCTTTTCTCCTTCTACGAGTCAAACGGATAATTGTTTCGGCTAACATATTTATCATGCCAAATACTAGAAAGCTTTGGATTCGATATGATATGGAATCTTTCGAAAAGATTTCTAAAGCTTAAAAAAGTTACATTTAAATAAAGTTAGTCCGTTAAATGATTTTCCGTCTGATTCATAGGGTACTGAAAAGGAGGGGGGTGTAAATCTCTTATATGCCACTTTTGAAGGTGATTAAAAAGATAAGTGAGCCACAGTGGTTGCCCAATATCAAGTGGCATGTTTTTAAATGGCTTGGATATGCCAATATTGTGACTAACTTTATTTAATTTTTAACTAATTTAATTTTTATAATTTCTAAGGGTAAAGTTTAAAAGATTTCTTTTAAACAAAGTAGCTTGTCACGGAGATCCTAAAACCGAACAAGTTCATATTCAAGTCAATTAAAAATTAGTCACTCGATCTGACTGACAGCTGTTGACAGAACCAGCTGTCTTCACTGGAGTTGCTTGTTTGGAACTCTGAGGTAAAATGTCAATAAAGCATATCAAGTCTCTGGACAGATGGATTAATGCAACTCGGGATAGAATAGGCTCCACTCCTTTTCTTCCTCAAATATATGTGACTTGACTTTAACGAATTTCAAATGATTTCAATGACTTATCTAAACGATTATCACGCTTAACACGCCTAAATCGCTACCATTTAAAAAACTGATCTGACCTACCGTTTTGGCTCACTTATCTCTTAATCACCACCGAAAGTGTTATCCAAGGGATTTACATCCTCCTCTTATCTTTCTACAAACCATACGGATAATTATTTCGGCCTACATATTTATCATTCTCATTACTTGTAAGCTTTGCGTTCAGAATGACATGGAAGCTTTCGGTTTAATTTTTAAACCGAGTAACCTTATATCTCGAAATCCCACAAACACAACACGCTCATATTCAAGACAATTAAAAATTAGTCACTGGATCTGGCTGACCGCTTTGCCAGATCAGCTGTCTTCTGGAGTTGTTTGTTTAAAATTCCAAGTTAAAATATCAATGTAACATGTGAAACCAACTTGGGACGGCTTGATTATTGCAACTCGGATGGAATAGATCTATTCCTCTTTCTCATTATATGTAACGAATTTCAAATGATTTCACTTTTATTTCGATTTGATGTGACCCTGATTATTTTTGTTTTAGGTGGCAATTTAAAAATAGGAAAAGTAGTCTATGGTGGAAAAGCCGATAGTGGTCTCAAAGAAAAGTTAAAATGTAAGTATCATAATTTTTCTCGCTTTTTTCCCTACCCTGTGTCATTTTAAATTACACCCTTTGAATACATTAATTTACATTGCTTCTTTCTAAATTATGAATAAAAAAAATTGTAATGATTTATGTAAATTAGTAATAACGATCTGAAAAATTCTGTTAATTTTAACGACTTGTGCGACATTTCCTGTAATTAAATACATCTCCATCATTCTATTACAAAGAAAATATATTCGGACAAACCTTTTTCAACATTCATTTTACATAATCTATTTCATACGTCTCCAAAAAATGAAGAAATTTTCGCCAAGTTCAAATATTTATGTCAACAACTGTATGCAAATATATATGTGTGAATAAAGAATACATATATTTACATAAAATTGCTGAAATAAAAAATGAGAGCAAAAATCATTTTATAGTTTTTACAATAAAGAAATTGTTTTCAAAATGTTTAAATACATATGTATTTAAACTGTTATTTAATTTACTAACCAAACATCATACACGAATTTGTAACATTTTAAATTTAATACATCCATACATTATTAATATGATAACAAAATTGCATTTCTAGTTGAAACAGTTATGATAAAAAATGATCGTTTAACAGTTACTATAGATATTACTTTTTTATTCTTAGCTATTGAAACCTAAAATGTTTGACAAAATTTTCATTTATGATATTAGGACCAGCGTGATACCTTATAAAAATATGATTAATAATTAAAAATTACACTGCAATTTACTTTATTTCAGAATTTTTGTATTCATATATTTCTAATACATTATTATGAAAACCTTTTTTCCTAGCTGTAAATATTTCGTTAGATGAAAAGAGCGTTAAAGGACCTAAAAGTTTCGCAGGACGTAAGTATTTTGAACGTTGTATAATGAGCATTGCAGATTATTTATTAACCAAAATTGAAATTTTTATGCTTTTATGACTTATTAATTAGTAAATTAAAATTGTGTAACTTTTTATGGGAATTGTTGTAAGAATAACAAAAAAAAAAACATATATATATATATATATATATTTATTTATATTTCTGTCTTTTTTTCATAAATATTATGTATTTTATGAAATTTGTAAATTGTACTCAAACTCAAGAGAAGTTCGTAGGTTCAGAAAAGTTAATGTATTTATAATATTACATTCCATATCAAAATAAGCGATTAATGATTAATTTATAAATAAAGTATGAAATTTATGTTAAAAATTTTATTTGATTAACTTAATAAAATTAAAAAAAAAAGGTTTCTTAATATAATAATGTTGAGTTCCATTACATAATTTTAACAAACATTTTACGTGAATCTCAAAGCAGAATATAATGTACAATTTTTATGTGATTATTAAAAAAATAGTTTTCTTATAATCAAAAGTGTCTTCATTAAAATCAAAAAAGTAGGTACTATTGTCGGTGTGAGATTCTATCATTTTCTAGCATTCATGGTTATTATAAAGTTTTTAAAATAAATTCATAAAATTCATAAAAAAAACAGTTAATTCATTATATTCTTTAAATTTGTGTTGAAGGCACATATTTTACACAATAGAAAATAATATTCCTTTTTAATTTTAATGTAAGATTTGTTGAATATCCATGCTTTGGCTAAAAACGTTAAATAAAAAAAATATGAAATTATTACATTTGTGAATAATTTACGTACGAATGTTTCATATTTACGGCATTGATTATATAATGGGTATATCCTCAATGTCACATAAATTATACAGAATTAAAATTACTATAAAATACAGAAAAATGTATAACATGAATAAAACTAAACCAACAGCGCTCAAGGAAGTAGGAGAAATAAATTTACATCAATTATTAGAAATAGGGATTGCAATACCGGTATTTTGAGCCATTTGTGCAATTTTGTTACCGGTATTCACAAGTTTAAATACCGTTTTTTCGGTATTTACTAGAAATTTAGAATTCTTAACTGAAAAGAATTCTTATCTGAATTCTTATCTGAAAACTAGAAATTCTTATCTGAAAACTACAAATTCTTATCTGTGAAAAACAAAGTTGCAGTTGTGAAGAAAGTGAGTTATATTACTATAGTTTTTAAATTGGTGAGTTTGTTATTCGCATTGTGTTTGCATATCATACTTTAGAGTTCAAAATATTTTTTTAGATTTATTATATATATATATATATATATATACTCATAAATAAATTAGAATTGGCGGTAACTAAAAAAATTTTCAACAAACCAAAAATACAATACAGAAATCAGCTATATCCAAAACAATCCAACGAGAAATAGATTTATTTGAAGATGAGGGATTTAGAGGTAAATACTTGGAAAAAGTTTATCGCGTATTGCTAACAGTTCCACCAACTAGCGTAGATGCTGAAAGAGCGTGGTAATTTTTGCACAAAATTACTTTCCAGGCTTAATGATAGTACAATTGATGCATTATGTTTTTTTAATATCACATTTCAAAATTTGTAATAGTACCGCAGACTGAATAGTGATATTTACACTCTTTTTGTGATTTAAATAAATAAGATGTTCCTTTATTTTTTGTGATTCTTTATATACTGTCAAAGTTTATAAATTACAAATTTTTTTGTGATATTTACATTATCTGATAAAATTGGCAAATAAAACAAAGAAACACCTGTGTTTTCTTTCTTTTTCTAAAATTTCTACTACCGGTATTAAAACCGATATCCCGGTATTAAGATCTAAAAATACCGAAATCCGGTATTAAACGTTTGGTACGATATTGCAATCCCCTAATTAGACAGTAAGATTTATAACACAATAAAATTAAACAGGGTGGTCTGTCGGTGAATTACTTTTAAAAACGTTTAGCATATTTAATGCTTAAAAAGCCCAAAATTAATAGTTAAATTCAAAATATAAATTTAGTTACTTAAGAAGTATATGTGAATTAAATATAATATTTAAAATGGAGAGAAAAACTTAACACTTGCGCTATATTAACAATAGGATGCAAGCAGTTGGTTTCGATTAATGTCTTCTATCAGTTAGAGGCAGGTATTGGATCATA
This sequence comes from Caerostris extrusa, assembly GCA_021605095.1. NCBI lineage: Eukaryota > Metazoa > Arthropoda > Arachnida > Araneae > Araneidae > Caerostris > Caerostris extrusa. Next base: position 46,374 of record BPLR01003616.1, on the reverse strand, counting down.
TAATCTTGTACCATTCCATGATACCTAGTTGAAACATGACTGTTGACTGTTATTGTGATGTCGAACTAGAAGTGTACAAAAATTTTAATTATTTATTTTGCAAATTTCAGTTTAATCTAAATAGAAGACAGAATCTTTTGATTGAAACAAGTTTTAAAAAAATTCAAAGCATGGCTTTCCTTTACCTATGATGGTTTTTTTTTTTTTTAAAGATATTTAATTATTTTTTCCAAATATTTATAAATTTTTTAATTGGACAGATTGGTTGATAAATTTTAACAAAATATTATTTTCACTACTAATAGCCGTTATTAACAAATTAGCTAAGATTTACTTGCTATTCTGCAGATCGCGACGCATTTCTGGTTGAAAACTTTCCAATTTAGAATGATTATTACACAAATCATTACCTACGCATAACATTTGGTATAAATACTTATTTTTTAATGAAATTGCATGAATAAATTTAGAATAAATTTGCGTATTTCATGTTTTCTTTTTTAACATTCGAATGTCTTCAAATTTTATTTACAGAATTAAATGGAAAAATAAGTAACATCTTACAGCTTGCACGTGGTAAGTATTTTAATGCTTTTGGTAAATATATAACATAATACTTTTATAAGATTTTTAAGTAAATTAAACGTTTTTAGGGTTGCTTTTAAAAATGTAATGTACAAAATAATTAAATAACATGCAAACGTGAGATTTATAATTCTTGATCAGTTTTATTATTCTTAGTATAATTTCTTCTGCTTTTCTTACATATACAATTACGTTCATCAATATCCAAAAAAAAAAAAAATTTAAAAATGGCAATGCATTTAATTTTTCAAACTGAATCGTCTACTTTATTTGATCTCAACGCTCCCCTTAGGATAACACATTGCATTTTCGAACAAAAATGTTTCGAGCGAACTAAAATTGCCAGTGATGCAGGATGTATGCTCTTAGTCCACAGCAAAAAGGAGGCAAACATTCTTCTTATACCAAGTTTGTTCCACATTACAATGGCACAATGGGGGTGATGGTTGTAAGCAGAATCGAAATTCATCTGAATAAGGTATCTCGTATCAATCCTTTGTTACGTGCAATGTTTTAAGCTTTATTTTATTGACAATTTGGGATGTAGAAAGCGTCAAGCATATTATCAAAAATGTCTTTGAAGAAGTTCATTACCGTGGTCGACAGTCATCGTTCGTTTAGTCCTGACACGGCACAGGTTGTTCTATATTATTTCTTAATTCTTAAAGTAGAATTATTGATGTTGTAATGTCACATAGATATTCACACAAATGTGAATCATCAGTTTTGGAATGAAGAGTTTGCTGCACGATCAAATCGATCTGTTTCTATCTCCTACATCAAGCGATTACATGTCAGCATAATTATCCTTTGATTTAATTCAAAACTTATGTATCAGAAGGATAATCGAAACCACTGTTATTTCTTTGCATTTTGAGATACCTGAGAAACAAACGTGCAAAACACCTCAGATTCGAATATGCTAACAATCACCAATATACCAATAAAATATTCTTCTAAAACTCAAATTCTCCAAATTACAATGACACAGTATTCCTACAATGCTAAATTGCTGCTGGTGGTTGTAAACAGTATCGAGATTCATCTCAATAAGGTATCTTGCACCATTCCTTTATTTATGTGCAACGTTTTAAGCATCGTTTTAACAGACTTTTGTGATGTAGAATGTGTCAGACAAAGTCTCAAAATCTCTTTCAAAAGTTCACCACTGTGGCAGACAGTGATGAACTTTTCCAGACAGTAATCATTTTTTATTCTTGACACAGGTTGTGCTATAGTAGATCGTAATTCTTAAAATAGGGATATTGATGTTGTATTAGGATTCACATAGCCAATCATACAAATATCAATCATCTTTTTTGGAATGAAAGAGTTTGCTGCAAGCAATCAAGTCGATCTGTGTCTATCTGGTGCATCAAGCGATTGCATATCAACATAATTATCCTTTGATTCAATTCAACACTGATATATAGTGGTATATCATAAAGAAAATTCCCACCACTGTTATGTCTTTGCATTTTGAGATACCAGGGCTACAAACTTGTAGAAGGTCTCAGATTAGTTTAAAAATTCCCACCACTGTTATGTCTTTGCATTTTGAGATACCAGGGCTACAAACTTGCAGAAGGTCTCAGATTAGTTTAAAAATTCCCACCACTGTTATGTCTTTGCATTTTGAGATACCAGGGCAACAAACTTGTAGAAGGTCTCAGATTAGTTTAAAAATTCCCACCACTGTTATGTCTTTGCATTTTGAGATACCAGGGCTACAAACTTGCAGAAGGTCTCAGATTTGAATCTGCTAGCAATCAACTTTTTTCAGGAACAATGAGATTCAATGTTGATTATGAAAGAACATGTATGGGGAAAGTTTCCCTTTAAAAGTTCATACATTCGTCAGGCAATATTTTAATTAAATCATTCGTTTGTGGTATATGTGACATGTGAAACATGAAGCCCACTGATCTGCAGCAAGTTTAAAACCCCAAGTTGCTTGCTTGTACGTCTACCAATCTTTAATGTGTAAATAAACGTCATGATTAAGAACTGTGAGGAAAAAAGCCCTATTCGATCATCTAACGCCGACTTCCGATTTTCTGTTACCACAATTGGTTTGTTGTTATCTCAGAACGATAATTAATGTCTCTATTATTTTTCTTTATAAAATTCAAATGTACTTACAGTCATAGCTTTTTAGAGACCACGATATTTGATGGATATCTATATAAACGTATAAACAAGTAATATAAAAAAAAAAATTTAAAGTCAATTCCTACTTTTTTTTCCTCTATATTGCAAAAAGTCGTTTATAAATAATTTTCATTCAATTTTTTAAGTTTATCTGGCGCCATCTATTGGTAGATACATGCAACACAAATAAAAAATAAATTAATTAAATTCAATTACTGAATTAATATTTGAAAAAACTGTATTAACATCAAAATGTCATCCACTACGTTAAAAAAACTGTATTTGAACTTGAGTGGATGAATAAAAAGTATTTCATTAACGATTGAAAATTTGAACAAGATATATATATAAGGAGAGTGTGAACTAATAGAAGGAATTGAAAAAAGCTTTTCGTGTTCCCAAGCAATTATACTTTCTTTGTGAAACTCAGATACGCTAAAGAGGAATCATATTCGAATATCTTCCGGGTGCTGCTTTCTGAAAAGATGACACAATGACTGTTTTAGATGGTATTCGTAAGCATCGGTCGACTAGTTGATTGATGGGGTCATACTAGTGCATCACATATCAACGCAAAAGGTGAAACGTTATACGTGAAAGTCCTCAGAATAATTTTCTCCTGACATCAACCTTTTTGAGGGCTCTCCGAGATACACGTATGTGGGACCCGATGACTTTTGATGCACATGATCATCACAGATATGTGCTAGCATGAAGTGAATGCTTTGACTTTACAGTTAACCTTCTCAATAAAGAAATTTATTGAAGAAAAAAAAGAAGTCCCGTCTTCTAATCTTTTAAATTTCTGTTATTACCATATAGAAATTATAAATAGGGATATTATTACCCTACATAATTTTGCATTTACACTGCAGTTATAACGAAAAAAAGTTCAATGATATTGTGTACTTCCCATAGAATTGATTTTGAATAGCCGGAAGTGTATATTTCCTATGATTTAAAACATTTCATGAAAAATTTTCTTTTATAAACCTATAATATTAGATCGTATTATTAGTAAGAAAAAAATATATACATGACGTTATTGGGCTATCAGAAAACATCAAAGCCTTTATATGATGCCACCAAGAATAAGCCAAAACTGTGATGCAATTTTAGATTGAATGTTTTTTGTAATCGGTGGGAAATATGTTATTTTTAATTGCATACCTATTGTTGACAATAATTTCCACTTAATACAAATCTTAGTTGATATTTAATAATCTTTTAATCGCAAGGTTTTTAATTTTAAAGTGATCTATTTCAATATTGCTTGATTTGTTTTTTTAGATGTGATGAAATTGGGAAAAAAAGTCAAAATTGTAGTTGGAGGTGTAGTAATACGTAAGTAGTCAATCATTAAAAGTAAGTATTATTAAATTTGTCATCCTTCAAATGCAGAATTATGTTTCATTTACATACAATATGCATAGCTGCCATTTACAAAGTATGATATTTTTACAGATATTTTATTTACGTTGAATCTACATAGCTGTACGAAATGTTTATACAACATAAGAATTTTCAGTTGATGGTATCGTTGAATGGATAATTTTGAACTTGTATAGATTTTAAAACGTACAAAATGAAAAAAATATTAATGAGTACTTGAGGACAGGAAATAAATTAAATTCTTCAGTATTTTGAGGTAGAATTCTCAATTGTGGGAACGACGCTGTATGGAAATTTTCCAAATTAAAATACTTAAAAAAAAAAAAGTTTAAATATTTTTTTGAAGGCTAAATCTTAAATAAAATAAATAACATTCGTGTATTATCACATGTATAATATACGTTAAAATCTTTTCAATACAGTAGAATGTAAAAATAAATACCATACCATACCAAAAGTTACCTTATTGCTTTCTCTCTAGATCGTAGACTGTGATATTTATGGTGGAATCTCATTTACATCGCTCAGATACTTTTATCAAACTTCTCTTTAACTGATTCACCTCACTATACAATTTAAATGTGTAGAAAAAATCACAACTTATATTTGCTTATTGAATACGGAATTGTCATTAATTATGTTTAAAGTTGTTTCATATGAATTTATAAACGAATTGTTTTAAGGTTTAATTTTTATTTTATTTTAAACCGTATTAGTCAAGGATATTGCTCAGAAAATTTGAATTTTTAAAGGTTATTAAGGTAAAAAATAATAATGTGTTCTGTAGGTAAACAAGCATTCTTCAATCATTTTCATTTTATCTGCGGCTAATTTTGCTACTGTATTAAAATTAAATTATTATTATATATAATAAATCGCTTACTTATTTTTTTTATCAGATAGATTTGTGTATAATTAATATTGTATACATAAATACAAGATAATTCAAAAGTTTGAAGAAAAATATAATCATATTTGAAGATTAAAATTCAAAGGTAGAGGATTTTGTTATTCCTCAAAAGCAAAAATAATTTATGATTTTGACAAAGAGAAAACTATTGCAAAGAAAAAATGAAATTATTTTTTGAAACGCTTCGTCTGTGTAATATGCATCCATCGCGTATACATGCAAAACAATAAAACTAACTTTAAGCATAAAAATTATAATACACTGAAATACTACAGATAAATTTTCAATTTACAAAAACAATAAATATTTGCTTTTTTAGTATGATTGCATAAGTATTAGCTTATATGTAAGTAAGAATTTTCATATCAACTGAATCTATCATTATTAGGATTGAAATGGCACTAGGATGTCTGATTCTAAGAGTATGCATATTAACTGAAAAGAGCATTGTTAATGTGATTGTGAAAGCAATAGGTTATCTGAAAGTAATAATTTGTATATCAACTGAATCCAGTATTGTTAGCGTGGCTGCAAAAACACCAATCTGAGAGTAAGAATTTACACTTCAATTGAAGCCAAAGTCATGAGTGTGATTCAAAACTAATAAGTTATCTGATAGTAAGAATATGCATATCTACTGAATCGAGCATATTTAATGGGATTGCGAAAGCAATAGGTTATCTGAATATAAAAAACTGCATATCAACTGAATCCAGTATTATTAGCGTGATTACAAAAGCCCTAATGTGAAGTAAAAATTTATTTTCAACTAAATCAATCATAGTACGAGTTTGCATTCAACTGAATGTAGCTTGGTTAATGTGATTGCAAAAAGCCCTACTTGATCTGAAAGTAACTTGGTTAGTGTGATTGCAAAAAGCCCTACTTGATTTGAAAGTAAATATATGTGCATTTCATTAGAATATGCATATCAATTGAAAAGAGCATTGTTAATGTGATTGTAAAAGAAATAGGCTATTTGAAAGTAAGAATTTGCATATCAACTGAATCCAGTATTGTTAGCGTGATTGCAAAACTATTAATTTGAGAGTAAAAATTTACATTTCAACTGATTCCGTCATTAGTGTGATTGCAAAAGCACTAGGTTTATTTATAGTAGAATCTGCATTTCAACTTAATCGAGCATTGTTAGCGGGGTTGCAAAGGCTCTAGGTTATCTGATAGTAATAATTTACATTTCAACTGAATCTATCAAGGTTAGAGCAATTGCAAAAGCACTAATTTGAAAGTAAGAATTTACATTTTAACTGATTCCGTCATTAATGTGATTGCAAAAGGTGTTAAAACCTATATTTCAACTGAATCGAGCATTGTTATTGAGATTGCAGGCACTAGGTTATCTGATAGTAAGAATTACATTTCAAAGAAATCTGTCATGGTTAGTGGGTAGATTCCTTTGAAATTTGCAAAAGTACTACATTATCTGAAAGTAGTACTTTTGCAAAGTACTTTTTTTAGTACTTTTTTGTTTGCAAAGTACTACTTTAACTGAAAGTAAATTTACAGTTCAACTAAATCCAGGATATCAGCAAATAGCACTGCTTTAATGAAATCGATAATCTGTTAAGTAAAATCTGTTTTTATAAACAAGATAATTTAATAAAAGTCACTAAATTTGTTTCACTAGTTCTTCTTATTCCATTAGTAATGATCACAGTACATAAAATTACAGAAAACAGTCGAGAGTAGGTATAAAGTATCAATTTAAGAGAATATTTTATCTGGCTACTCACCCTTGAGCAGCACCCATGCAGTGTATTCTAAGTAATGCTGAATTTGCTAGATCTCTGTCGTTCTAGAACAACATGACTTTGGTCAAAGTTTCTGACATTCAAAAAAAACAAAAATTCAGAAATTGCTCAAGCTCTAGGTTATCTGATAGTAAAATTTGCACAACAACAGAATCTAGCATTGTGCATGTGATTGTAAAAGGTAATAGATTATCTGAAAGTAAGAATTTGCAGTTCTGATTAGTCGATTATGACATTAAACAACACTGCTTTAATGCAATCGATACGTCTGTTAAGCAAAATCTGTTTTTATAAACAAGTTAATTTGATAAGAGTCACTAAATTTTTTTCACTAGTTCTTCTAATTCCTTTAGTAATGATCGTAGTGTATAAAATTATGGAAAAGAATGTAAAGTAGATATAAAAAACTTAATAAATTTTTTTTTTTTTTGAAATACACTTTATTTAAAATTATTTAAAAATTTAACTATTTTTTCTGTTCAATAAATTCACTTATACTTTCAGTGGTCATCGTTATAACTAATATATTTTTTTTATTTTTTTTTTCAGCTACCGGCACTGTAGCAAGTCTGGTTACTGGTGGGATAACTGAAAGTAAAAAATCAAGATTAATTTCATATCAATTTCTTTATATATGTTTAATATTTTTTGTTTACTTTTAAAAACTTATATATGTATATATATATTTTTATGCATTAGAAAACTTTTGAGTCACTTAAAACTTTGAATTTCCTGAGAAATTTATTTAGTGAAAGAAAAACTCTTCTCATTTTTTACTGTTTCAAAACTGATTCTATACTTTGAAATATTTTCATCAAAATTTTTAACAATAATACTAGTCCATTAATTTTCTTTCTATTTCTTCAGTAAATTTCTAATAAAAACAAGATTCCCTGAATCTGAAAAACCTTTTTTTTTTTTCATTTTGCAGCACCAGGAGTTGCACAAGGAGATATACCCGAAGGTAAAATTTCGTGTTAACGTGTAATAATTGAAATTAATTAAATTATTTTCTTGAGCAATTAAGATCATATTATATAATAATATAAAAATAATATACATTAATAATATAATATAAAAATAGAATTTAAAAATATATAAAAAAATAAAATATGTTATTTATTAAAAAAATATTTGTATACTTGTTTATTAATAAATTTCATTCGGAAAATTATTTTCTCTACAAAGAGAGTATGAGTTTGGAACTTGATTTTTTTATCTGTTATGAAATTTTATATCAAATTCGAATAAAAATCAAATTCTTGTTTTTCTTTCATTTTGTAGTATCATTTATAGGAGAAACTGAGCAAATTTTTTATTTTGTAGTATCATTTATAGAAGAAACTGAGCAATTTTTATTTTGTAGTATCCTTTATGGGAGAAACTGAATAATTTGTATTTTGTAGTATCATTTATAAGGCAAACTAAGCAATTTTTATTGTGTAGTATCATTTATGGAAGAAACTGAATAATTTTTTATGTGTAGTATCATTTATCGAAGAAACTGAGCAAGATTTATTGTGTAGTATCATTTATGGGAGAAACTGAACAATTTTTATTCTGTTGTATCCTTTATAGGAGAGAGCAATTTTATTTTTGTAGTATCATTTTATAGGAGAGCAATTTTTATTTTGTAGTATCATTTATAGGAAACTGAAAGTGAATAATTTGTATTTTGTAGTATCATTTATAGGGAAACTAAGCAATTTTTATTGTGTAGTATCATTTATGGAAGAAACTGAATAATTTTTATTGTGTAGTATCATTTATCGGAGAAACTGAGCAAGATTTGTTGTGTAGTATCATTTATGGGAGAAACTGAACAATTTTTATTTTGTAGTATGAATTATAGGGGAAACTGTGAAATTTTTATTTTTTACATAAAATTTATCGAAACTTTTTTACATTCATAAATATATTACAGATGAGTAAATATTTATCAATAAACTAAAAAAGAAAACTAAAATAATTAACATTTAAGAAAACTAAAATAATTAACTTTTAAGAATACTAAAATAATTAACTGTATACTTATTCGGAAAAATTGTATATTAAATATACCAATAATAACTTAATAAGCAAATTGTTTTTTGTGTTTTTAATTTTCTGTTTAGCAGTTTTATAAAAATGTCTAGTGATTTTGATATAAATTTTTTATTAACTATATTTATATTTTCTTTCGTTACAGTAACAATAATTGCTGATGAAACAGACGATAGTGGTAAAATTTTATTTTATCTATAAAATTTAAAAGCTTTTATAAATATTATATGCATGAAAAAATGAATAACAAATTAAAAATTACACTGATAAAAGTATAAAAATAGAAAATATTTGCTCATTTATTAATCTGAAATAAATTTTTAAATAAAACTCGATTTTAAATTGTTTTTATTGATCAAATAATAAATAGATCTTTTTATTGATATTTTATTTCAATATTTTTGTAAACATCTAATAAAAATAATAATTACAAGCACTGAAATATTTATTTTAACTTTTTTGCAGTAAACCTTGTTGTTGGGGAACATGACTTGCCCACAGGTAAAGTTTCAATTTTTAAATTTACCTTAAAATAATTTTATCTTTAACAAGATAGGTAACCTGAAATAAATAATAAGAGACTAACAGTTATAAAGTCCTTTTCACAGACCTTTATTAATGAAACAGAATTTTTTAATCAAAATTTTGATTTATTATTTCGTATTAATGTTTAAACTTCTTGTTATATATTGCGATTAATAAATCTTCACTTAGACATGGAATTTGATTGTTTTTTTTAAATAAAAATCATGTCATAACATTTATTTATTAATAACAGTTGTTAAAAAAAAAAAAAAAAGTAGAAGTATGCATTCTATCAGGAAAATGTAATATTATTATTAAACCTTATTACACAAAATAGAAAAAAATCATTATTATTGACTTATTTTTCTAACTAAAAATTCTCTACCACAAATTTAATATTTCAATATGTTGTTCTTGTTCCAAGATAGAAAAATTAGATGAAGATTCAGATTATTAAAATTCTTACTTGACACAAAAAGAAATCAATTTTGCCATTTTGTACTAAATACGTGACATTTTCGTGTATATTTATACACACCGCTGTATTATAAACATGCATTTTACAGTAACTGATAATTTTTAGTTCCAATTTCAATCACTAGTCTTCTGTGTAAAAGAAGATCTGAAAATTGTACAATGCATATAAAACTTGATCACAAAGTCCTTATTCAGAGACATCCGAAATTAGGAAATCGAAAGAAAGTTCCAGTCACCCAACCTCTTCCATACCTTAACTTCTAACAGAGGAAAAGGAGTTATTAAAATAATATAATATAGGAAAAATCCAGTTTTTGATTCATAGATCAGCCTTTGATTTGACAAATGAATTTAGAATCCCATAGAAATGCAGATGCGGAAATATTCTTTTGATGCAATAGCATGCAAAGAAAACATAGAATTGAAGGGACACCATGTATAATAATGTAACTCATACATAGACTTAACCATGTATGTAAATATGTAATTAATTTAACAATGTGCATCAAACAAGGTAATCCTGGTGAACAGTAGAAAAGTTGAATCTAGGATCAATATTTTCATTCACTACATATGAGGTTTAGATGGAGAAAACCCTCATGATCCCTGGCATCATGGCATCATAAGACACTATGCCTGTGATCCTAAGCCTGATCATCCTAATAGAGTATGCCTCATCGTATATCATTACCCACAGAACCGCTGTGTTGCTTGCACATTGCAGTTTGTAGCGCAGTATTCCGTCCCGGTCTCATATGACCGTAGAGAATGGTGACAGAGCCTAATCAGACTTCTCTCCCACCCACATCATTCTCAAAACTGTTAAGGGGCAACTCAACTCTGGGAACAGTGATGTGGTGTGGCGTAGTAGTAGTAGTAGTCCAGTATGCCAGATGCCTATATGCCTGCCCTCCGTTCGTAAAATCAGCCACGCAACTACCACTGCGTCAGCATATCAAGAGCCTTCACGAATAATACCTTCATAATACCATCTACCAGGTTGGTAAAGTATTTCTTGCTCTGTGATTCTGAATCTTCTAAATGTGGTCTCTTCCTGGAAGTGTGTAAGCGTAATGCTGTGATATCCTGTAAATTAGATGTGGCGGAAGAAAATATTAAGGCAATTTTCGAAACCTTAAATTCCTGTTATATGTTATCTATTTTCTATATTTTTAGAAAATTTTACATGAATTAACTCGTTCGATAAAAATCAGAATTATATTAAATATCAATAAAATCCGTGAGATGCCTTAATTATTTTTTAAAAAATTATTAAATATTTAATATAATTTTCTTTAAAGAATTTATAATTTATGATCATCAATGAGCCTAATGATTTATTTTAGCTTGATTTTGATTTTTCTGTTTATTTTATTGTGTAATTCTAATGGAAGTCTAAGAGTTAATTGCTTAATTTAAAAGAATTATTTTTCTTTTTACAGGAACCCTACCACAAGAAGAAATTGATGGTAAATTTTCAATTTATTATTTTATTTTTTATATTGTTTATACACTCTTTTTACATTTGTAAATATTAAGCCTCGTTATAACTTTGATGAGCAAATGAAATCGAAGTTTTAATTTTTTTGTTAATCTTAAAAGAAAAATATATTTACTAACAAGTTAAATAATTAATTTTTATTTTGATTAAAGAATCGTGGAAAGCACGCTAAATAGTCAAACCAAAAATGCTTTGTTCGACTCGAAAAGTCGAAACCAAACATCATGTATGCCAGGAATGGGTACTATACCAGAAATGGATCTGGTTAATCCATAGTTGAGGAGTTCTGTTCAAATATTACTGGAGGAGATTGGTAGCTCTTCAGATTTGACACTCTGGGGGTTAACAATGTAGCATATGGCTCCAGAGAGGCAGTTAATGATGGTCCAGTTGGTTAACATTGAATTTTCTACATCTAAATGACAAATGATTTCTGTTAGAATAACACATTCATCGTCTTCCACAATAAACAAGTAATATAAAAAAAAAAATTAAGTCAATTCCTACTTTTTTTCCATTATATTGCAGAAAGTCTTTAATAAATAATTTTCATTTTGTGGATTATTTTAAGTTTATCAGAATGCCATGTTTTGGTAGATTCTACTACCAATGTAAAAATGAAAAAATTAATTAATTAAATTTAATTACTGAATTAATATTTGATAAAACTGAATTAACATTATTCATCCACTACAAGGTAAAAAAATGTATTTGAACTTCTGGAACGCTGAATAAAAACTTGTATTTTATGAACGATTGAAAATTTCACAAGATATAAGTATAGGGGTTATATCGTATTTTATTAAAACTCTCGCCTGGCACCCTTTTCTTGAAGCTTTGTATAAATAAAAATTCATTTTTTTTTGTTGCAATAACATGTATGAAGGTATTAGAATGGAAATCTTAATCTTATATTAAATACACTCTCTTTTTGTCTTTAGTCAGAACATGATGTTCACGTGACCCACTTGTGCACGTCACGAACATGTGAAAAACGGGTGAGGGGAGGACTACTCAATACTACCACAGTACTGTTTGTGGATCTGGTGCTCCACTAATCTTGCCAGGATCGCATACACTCTCTTTAGTTTTTGGAAACAATGACTGCTCCGAATGTTAAAAACGGTTTCGAACATTAATCTGTCGGCAGTTTTCCTACCCATAATAATCAAGCTTAAAACAATGAGCATTTTTACTAATCGTATCTAATAATCTTACTTTGATGAGATTTAACTCATATTTATTTAATCTATGAATGCACATATTGTAGTTTGTTTCCTTATTATCATGTCCGAACATGATGCTGACCTGGTTAGGGGTCCGTGACGTTATCCGAAAATGAGAGACAAGCAAATAAAATTCCATTTCAAGTTTTGGCAGAAAATGGTACTTTGGGTCCCATAACTCTTGAAATGCCCCATGAATAACGTTAGTCTTAAGGAATTCAATGAAGAATTTGGCTTTTGTTTGAAGTGTTTGTAGTATGGTTTTGGAGTACTTTTCACGTCTTGGATGGCCATTTTAAACTTTTGTATATCCAATAGCTATAAGTACTCGCAATTCGTTAATCAATTGCTTCTTCTTGAAGTTCCCCATTTATCACTTTTGGCATTTTCGATGCCTATTGAGCTGTATAGTGCTTCTTATTGTATTTGGAATACTTAATTCTTCATTCATGACGAGAATTTTCAAACTTTGGCATATTCATTTGAGTATTGTATGTGATAACGTTTCTTATAGAATTTGGAATACTTCATTCTTCTTTTACAACTAATTTTATCTTACTTTTGTACATTCTTTTAGAGATTCTTGAACAATTCATTCTACATGAAGTTCTTGATCTATTCAACACTGCCATATTCCTGTGGCTATTGAATTTGGCCATTATTGTAGTATTCCAATCAATTGCTTCATATATCTCTCGCCTTATTAAACATTGACATTTTCCTGAGTTTATTCATCCGTTCCCGAATGTTCACACATGATACGTTGAAATTTGTCGAGCAGATTTCATTTTTTATTATTATTTTTTTTTTCTGCCGTTGAACAAACATCAGTGGGTCTTGTGCTCCACTGATGTACGCCCATTTACGTCATTTATGCACGGGAACATTTAAGATATGTAACTGATCCACTTTTTAGTTTGCTATGGGACAATCAATAAGCAATCAAGTAGCCAGACTAATGTCATTAAATGGTTTACACATATTTTAATAATTTCAACCCGAAGAATAAAAGCAGTGACTGCAGCGGGCACAAAGATCGGATTGGAACCTGACACGTCCTGCACCTAATACACGCAAGTTACCAATGTGCTACATGTGTTTACGAACTACAGGTTTTGAAGCAAATATATATTTAACTTTAGTGCAAAAATTGTTTATAATTGTTATTTTCATCGCGAGTATGATATGGTAAACTTTTAATTAAGTTCTTAAAAGCAGAATTTCCTTTTAAATTTATAATTGTTCATGTCTTCAAAACAGCTATAATTAAATCAATTTCAGCTTTTAAATATCCACAATCGATAAATTACTTAATTTAAAAAACGTGAGATTTTTTTCTGTTTAATAATTATACATACAAATAACCATTAGAATTTGTGTTCATTAATAAATAAAAAATGTTTGCATGTGTAAAAAAATGGATATCTGAGTAAATTTTTATTTAAATTCTTAAATCACTTTTTTTTTAATTTATTAGTTATGGTTTCTTTAAAACAACATTAATTAAATCTAATCATCTTTTAAACAACGACAATTAATAAATGGCATAATTTAAAAAAAATTTTAGTTTTTTTTTTCTGTTTAATAATTATATATAAAAATGATTTTTTAGAATTCGTAATCATTAATACATTAAAAACTTTGTTCCATTTGCAGAAGCAACAAATTTTGAAACTGAAGCTGGCGAAGGTATTTATCAAATTATTATTTATTTTATCTAAGTAACAAATTCTGTTATTTTTTTTTTTTACATTTTAAACGTATGTTTTACTTCTAAAGAAATTCATAAAAATTAGCAGTAAAAAATGTCACTCAATTTGTAAATTTAACTTAAGAATTGTAATCGAAATTAGGGAAGTGAAAGATAAATTTCATTTCTAATTATTTTCGCATCGTCAGAAGTTATAAACAAGAATACATTTTTTTGAAATGTATTTCAGACATTGAATTTCGGAAAACGTATACGAATAATTAATAAAATTTTGACTGAAATGTAAAAAATGTGTTGGATTTCCTAAAGTTAATTAAATTACATTTGCGATTATGTCAGTATTTAGACAGCTGTTCGAAATTCAAAACATGGGACAAATTTTTACACTTCAGAAACTTTGAAATATTTTGCCAAATATTGCCAAAATATTTTTGCTTTTTAAACACTACAAATGAATATCAATATTTACTGTAATACAATGAATTATAAGCAAAACATATTTGTTGAAGAAATAAGTGGTTTATAGGTTAATATTAAAAGTCCTTTATAAATAAATTTCATTTATTTTTATAAGTTTATCTGCCGCCATCTATTGGTAGACATATGCAACTTAAATCTAAAAAAAATTAATTAATTAAATTTAATTACTGAATTAATATTTGAAAAACTACATTAACATCAGTGTCATCCACTACAAGTTCAAAAATATATTTGAACTGGAGTGGATGAATAGAAAGCATTTTATGAATGTTTGTAAACTTGAACACGATATATATAGGGAGAGTGTGAGCTAATAGAAGGAATTGAATGAGGAGCCGGATATTACTTTTTATGCAACAGCTTGAACTTATGAAATCGCTAGGAGGGTGCGAATTTAAATATTTTGACAGGTTAAAAATGTAAAAAATCAATATATTTCATGATTTATCCTCATGCATGAGTAGTATGCATGATCTATTGAGATAATTTCTGCAGCGACCACACCCCGTTGCCAAAAATCTGTACAATTTTTAGTTTTGATTCTAGATTAAAACTAATCTATTATACTAATCTATAAATTTGTCCCTCTCCAACTATGTTTTAATTTTACTGAAACCTTCTGATTCGTCTTGTATCTACCTATATATATATAAATATATTTGTATCCATTTATATAAATATATTTTTCATGAATATATTTATAAATGAATTTTCAGCTAAATATCAGTCAGATAATCGTCATCAATTTTTAAAAATACTTAGGAATCGAATATAAAACATTACATTTTAAGTTCCATTCCTTCAGGAATTTTTGAGCGCAATGTTCTTGAAAAGCGATTTTTATAATTTTGTGCAATCACTCTATGAAGACAATATCATGAACAATATGCTTGATATATATTTCTTTTTTACTTTGCAGAATTCGAAATTTTAACAGTTCAAGCAGACAAACCAGGTAAAGCCTCACAGTAGCTTATTTGTAGCTGTTTTTTAATTCATTTTATTCTTTAAATATAGTATGCTTAACAAATTTAAAAATTAACTTTTCCAAAATGATTTTATTGTTTAACATTTTAAATATAATTTAAATGAAGATGCCTCTTTAAACGAGACTTTTAAACACATTTAAAGATTTTCTGAAAATATAAATTTTAACTTATTTTTTATTTTTTTTAATAGAGAAAAAACCAAACAGTTTTTCCATCAGTTGAAAATAATTATTTATAACATAGTTTTATAATATGTTATAAACAGTCTAATTTGTTAATGAATAATTTTAAGAAATTATTTATTATTTTAGTAGAAAAATAAAATTAAACAAGAAGCAAATCAGTTTTTTTTCCCCATGAGTGCTCTGTGCAATCATTCTTTAAAAAGTCTCAGTATATGGACAACAAGATAAGCAACTTGGTTGGGTTGAACAACTTCTAGCAAACAGAGGTGCAGGTGATTGGATCACCAGAAGGGATTCTGCCTTCCCAACATCCTATTTTAAAAAATGGAAATTATTATCTCCTCGCAATGGCGCTGAAACTGCCGAAAACGGGTGTCATCAGTTATGGTGTTTGTAAACTGCAACTGCATTGGTCGCGTTTAGTAGATTCTAATTGAGACCCTCCTTACGTGTAATAGAACAGAAAAGATACACTGTACATACCGTGTAGTATGCAGAGAACCCTCTGTATATTCTGAATATAGAAAATACACAGTCCGGTCACATTAATGTGACCACAACCTACTTTCGATGTCAACGTGAGATAACCAATCACAAAAGGCAGGTGCCAGCACATTGCAGTGGTGTGTATATAAAGAATTCCACTTAATACCACCTAAATGCCACTTAATACCACTTAAATACCACTTAATACCACATTCCACACTACACTTAAAGACAGAATATACAAGAGTGTATATTCTGGCTTTTGATAGGTGGTCACATTAATATGACTGGACTGTGTATAATGATGACTAACAAGGGATGAACAACTTCTACCAAACAATAGTATATGATTTGATCACAAGCGAAGATTCTGCCATTCCATGACCCCAATATAAATTATAAAAATTATTTTATTCCCCTCAAAAAGACGATTAAACTGCCGAACCCAAGAATCATCATTTATGATGTTTGGAAACAGCAATTCCGTTGGCTGCGATTAGTGTATTCTAATTGAGTCCTTCCTTACATTCAGCAAAGCAGAAAAGACACACTCTATATGCCGGGAACACATTGTATATTATATATATATATATATATATATATATATATATATATATATATATATATATATATATATATATATATATATATATATATATATATATATATATATATATATATATATATATATATATATATATATATATATATATATATACTGAATACAGTCTGTATAAAAAAATAAATGATGGATAAAATATTCTAAAATAATAATTTATTTTAATTATAAACCATAAAACCACATTCTAGGTTTATATATCAATCGAATAATCACTTAATAATTTTTGTACAAATATTTATCATTTATGTTTACTATCCCAATGGATACGCAGTGGATAATAAATTTATCTGATGAGTTGTAGGAGTCTATTCAATATTTAATGCATAAACCCTCCGGATAAATTGTTTAATAAATTCAACCACTTCAAATTTAATCGGTTACTGGCTATGACACACTTATACGGCTAAACATAAACATAGAAGTTATATGTTTGTTTTTTATAAATATTGTATTTTTATTGAATGTCGTTTGTCAAAAGTTTATTAAAACCACCTTTATCTAGATGGTTTCTTTGGGAAGTAAATTTGATATGGGAAAATTGGATTGGATCTTGGAAAAAATTGGATTTGATGGTGGACAAGCTGGAGGTCTTGGAAAAATTGGAGTTACCGTTGGCGGCCAATTTGCAGCTCAATTTGGAAGTAAAGACTTTTTTTCCTAGAATAAATTTTATTACAAATCATTAATACTTAACTGTCCACACTTTTATTATTATTTTCATATTAGCTATATTTAAAGGAACGTTGCCAAATCGACGAACTCACTGGTAGTGTTTCTTACAAAGTTTAAAAAATTAAAAACATTAATTACAAAAAAGTACGTCCGCGCTATAACGCTATGCAAATTAATGATACTGTTATTAGACTTTTGAAGGCTGTTTTCGAACAAAAAAAAAACAATTATCAAGTGCACAAAAAAATTATGTATTATATGATTTGAGCATCCATGTATTCAAAAATTAACTGTCGAAATTATGACAAAAAAATAAATTTTGATTTTAAAATAATATTCTTGCGGATATAGGACAATTATTTCATGTTTTATTTATGAAATAGACTTTTAACACTTACGTCATAAAAGAGAAATTTTCCAAATTTGAGAAGTCTGTCACAAAAAGCAGTTTGCGCGTTCGGTTCAACTGGCATCTGCAAATCGTTTTTGTTTTCTGAAAATTAAATTGACCCGACACAAAACACGCTCAATCATACCGAACGCTAATCTACAACGTCAATTACGATGCGCACATACTAAAAATGAGATCGGATTTGCAAAACCTAAGTGAAAGAGTGGAGAAACAAATATCGCCCTCGTAAAATAAATATTTTTTAATGGTTTAATTTTTTTTTTTATTTCGTTTATATTTCATTTTTTGTGTCACTATTTCTTTATAAGGTGTGTTTAGAATCATTATTATTATATTATCTATGTTTATATGTAAGAATAATAGTAAACATAATAAAAATAACTCATTACGTTTCAATTTTTCAATTAAAAAATTGTCTATAGTGATTCCTGATCTAATATGGGGATATATAATTTTATATGCGGGCCTCGGAATTTGGATGCATTTCCAAAGTGTCCCGCAAAGATCATTCGGGTTGGCCACCCCCTGTTTTAGAGGGAATTCAATTACAATAAAAGTAATTTTCGTGTTTAATAATTAATTTTTTTCTTATAATACGTTAAAAGAAAATTAGATGAATGAATTCCTCAAATATAAACATTTTTTTCTTCCAAAGTTACCTTGAGCTGTGCATATCGGATTAGCATCCCCTGCAAATAATCAACTTGCACGTGTTCGCTTTTGAAACAGATTTTTATCTTTCCACACAAACCGTGTTCCAACTACAATTAGTAATAAATTTTCTATTTCTAAAATTTAAATTTTGAGCTGTATACGTACATATGGGTTGTGTTAATGTAGTAATCTGCTGTTAGAAATTAATTATGAAAATTGCTAAAAGCTATTTGGAATGCAAATCCTTTAATTCATTGCTGTATTTTCAGTTAGATTATATACAGTTAGACCATTTTAAGGTTAAGGAAAATGACTTCAAATATTGTGAAATTCTATTGTTTACCTTTCCAAAAAATAATGATAATTATAATAATTAAAAAAAAATTGAAAATACGGAAAAAAAGTTTTTGCATAAATAACAACATTTCTGCATTTTATTTTATAAAATGAATTCCATCTGTAATTTACAATGTGCTAAAATATGTGTTACATTATCTTATATATTGCTTTACGTTAAATTTTACACATATTTTTAATGTTGTTTAAGTAATCTAAATTTCCACCAATACAACGTAGAGATCAACTAGTCAAAAGCCACGATGGATAAATGAGGCCTTCACTTGCTGAATGTCTACTGTGAGAGCCATCTTAGTATCTGGTGGAATTGAGATTTATAAATAAATCTCCAAATTAATGATCTAAAAATAAAAATCCTTTGATCTTCTTTATGAATTTAATGTTGAATATTGCAAAATCTTTTGAAAAATTCCACATATCAGCATTTTTATTAATCCTTTAGTCAGTTTTAACTTTGCCGTTTATGTTTTAGATTTTAATAAAGATATACAACAAGGAAAAGTTTTTGAAGGACAGGGATTAATACCTGGAGGTAAGATATACAATAGTGTACATATACATCATTTATGAATTAATTCTATATTTTTCTAAGCAATTCTATACATTTGACTTAGTGTAATTTTGATAAATAGTCCAGATTAGTAGCAGAATTTACCTTAGCCAGAATTCAATACATAGAATTGCATTTCTCTACTTCGCACAATTTATCCACTAGAATGAAAATTGCATGCTGGAGAATATATCGAGACTAATATTAGTGTCTATATACTTTCTACACATTTTGGAAATAACCTTTTACTTTAACCTAAGTCATCACATTGCACATTACACCCTACTGCTTTAAATCACATCACTGTACCTAAAACTTGGATGCTCCTATGCATATCTAACGTGTCCATGATACGAAAGTTTTCGATATCGTTTCGAACCACATATACTTCTCTCGAAATTCTATGCTCTCAATCCGCCTAAATCACAGCCACTTAAGAAAGAGTCTTCTGATCTGTCCTACCACGGTGGTTTACTAATCTTTTAATCGTCACCAAAAGTGTCATCTAAGGGATTTACACCCCTTTTCCCCTTCTACGAACAAAACAGGTAATTATTTCGGCTGACATATTTATCATGCCAAAAATCTAAACACTCTGAATTCCGCATGACATGGAAGCTTTCAGTTTATTTTTAAACTGAGTAAGAAATTTTACAATCACAACAAGTTGATATTCAAACCAATTAAAAACTACCATTGGATTTGGCCGACAGCTGTTGCTAGATCCGGATGTCTTCTCTGGAATTGTTTATTTAAGACTGAGGTAAAATGCAAGTGAAACACTTGAAGATACCTTTGGAAAGAAATGATTAATGCAATTCCGAGATAGAATAGGCTTTACTCTTTTTCTTCCTCATTTATATGTAACTTGACTTTAACGAATTTCAAATGATTTCAATAACTTCACTCGAAATGTCAACACGAGTAAATCGCAACCATTAAAAAATAACAACACCTGATCTGGCCTATCATTTTGGCTCACTTACCTTTTAATCACTACTGAAAGTCTTATCTAAATGATTTACATCCTCCTTTTATCTTTCTACGAACCGTACGGATATTTATTCCGGCTGGCATATTTATCATTCCCATTACTTGTAAGCTTTGCGTTCGGCATGACATTTCTTTCTAAACCGAGTAACTTGTAATGGAAATCCTACAATCACAACACGCTCATATTAAAAACAATTAAAATTTAGTCACTGGATCTGGCTGAGAGCTGTTTCCAGGTCCATATGTCTTCTCTGGAGTTGTGTGTTTAGAATTCCAAGGTAAAATATCAATGTAACATGTGAAACCATCTTGGGACGGCTTGATTACTGCAACTTGGAATGGAATAGGCTCTTTTCCTTTCTTTCTCAATTATATGTAACGAATTTCAAATGATTCTATTCTTACTTCAGTTTTGTATGACCATGATCAATTTCTTTTAGGGGCAATTTAAGAATAGGAAAAGTAGGCTTTGGTGGAAATGCCGATATTGATCTCAAAACAAAACTAAAATGTAAGTATCATAATTTTTCTCACTTTTCCTACCCACAAAATGTTTTTTTCTTACCCTTTGTATGATTATAATGTGGATTTATAATTTGGAAAGAAGCAAATTGTTACATATTTGCTTCTTTCCAAATTATAAATAAATGAAGAATTTCTAACTAAAATTATAAATAAATTATCTAAATTATAAATCAAAATATATTTATTTATCATTTATTTAAAATCAAATTATAAATAAATGATTTATGTAAATTGGTAATAATGATCTGAAAATCCTATTAATCTTAATGACTGTAAGGATATACCCTTAAATAAATATATCTCCGTCATTCTGCTGCAAAGAAAATATATTGGGACAAAACCTTTCAACATTAATTTTACATCCTCTATTGCTTACCGTCTCCAAACAATGAAGAAAGTTTCGCCAAGAGGAAATATATATGTCAACAAAATATGTTTTGTTTGCAAATATGTACACAGCCCAGTAGCATTAATGTGACCACCTGTCAAAAAGAGAGAATATACGCTCTCTCGCACATTTCACACTCCACTTAAAGCCAGTATATACAAGAGTGCATATTCTGGCTTTAAGTGGAGTGTGGAATGTGTGGTATTAAGTGGAATTCTTTTATATACACTCAGTGCAATGTGCTGCCACCTGCCTTTTGTGATTGGTTATTTCCGTTGACGTCGAAAGTAGGTGGTGATCCCTTTAATGTGACTAGACTGTGTATATGTGAATAAAGAAAACATATATTTATATAAAATTTCTGAAAAATGATTAAATCCAAAACATTTAATAGCTTTTTACTATAAAGAAATTGTTTTCCAAACAGTTTAAATACAAATGCATTTTTCTACCTTTTATCGACTTCAGTTTCTACTTATTTAGAATAAGAGATAATTGTGAATATAAAATTATACTTTTGTAGAATTTTTATGTCTGACATGAATTACATTTCTAGCTACAATAATTATGATAAATAAGTGTTCATTTAAGAGTTGGATATAGATTATTTAGTCTTAGCTAATTAAACCAAAAATATTTGATAAAATTCTTTTCAATTACAACGTTAGGACCAGCGGATTTTAAACCTTATAAGAATAGGATTAATACTTAGAAAATATACTGCAACTTGCTTCATTTCGTAATCTTGCATTTTTTGAATTTTCTAATATCTTATGGAAACATTTTTTTTTTAGCTATAAATATTACGTTAGATGAAAAGCACGTTAAAGCACCTAAAAGTTTATTAGGAAGTAAGTATTTTGAATATTGAATAATGAGCATTGAAGATTATTTATTATCTAATTATCGAGTGCAAATTTTATGCATTTATGGTAAACATATTAAATATAAAATTCAAATGGAATAGCTACCTATGCCATTTTTTTGTAAACATAAGAAAGAAAAACCTGTCTATATATATATATATATATATATATATATATATATATATTTCAGGGCTAAAGAAAGTTTAATATCTTATATATAAATAACCCGAATCAATACCAAAGCAAATGAATGAATACAATTAGCAGTTTTACATGAAGTATGCAATTTACGTTTTATATTTTGAATAATTAATATTTAGATAAAAATAATTACTTAATATCCTAATCTTGGTCCGTTGCAGAATAATTTATATGAATTTCACAGCAGAATTCAGTGTAAATTTTTATCTAATTACTAAAAAATTATTATTTTTTGTACCAAAGGTGATTAAATAAAGCTTGAATAAAACCAAAAGTAGGTTGTATTGTAGGTGTGAGATTCTGTTATCACTTCCTAACATTCATAGTTATTATAGCTTTTTAAAAATGCATACATTAAATACATAACAAAATCAGTAAATATTTTATATTCATTTCATTTGGATTGAATGACTATATTTTTACACAATAGTAAATACTACTTCTTTTATTTATTTTAATGTAATAAAAAATATAAATTTGGCTAAATATTAAACAAAAAAACTACATTGAATTACATTACATTATTACATTTATATTTGTGTGAATAATAGATGATTTTATGCATTTACGACGAATGCAGTAAATAGCAAATTCGAATTGTGTAACTTTCTACGAGAGATTTTGTACCAAAACGAACAATAACCCATATATATATATATATATCATTTATCAACATTTCTATAGTTTTTTCCTGATCATTGATGTTTGTTGATTGATAAATTTTAACGAAAGAATAAAAATAAAAAATTAATACATTTTTTACAACAATCGTTTTCACATTGTAGAGAAATGTGAACGAGTGATTTGAAAGGGTGTGATATATTTATTATATATCAAGAAAAATCTCATTGGAAACAAGTAATATAAAAAAAAATTCAATCATTTCCTACCTTTTTTTCACTGCATTGCTTTATAAATAATTTTCATTCATTTTTTTAAGAAATCTATTGGTAGATATGAGCAACTTAAATCTTTTTTATCAATAGTTTTCATTCATTTACAAGTTCAAAAAAGTGTTTTATCTGGCAACAATCTTTTATTAACGATTTAAAATTTGAACAAGATATGAAATCTAAAAAGGAATTGAATTAATACCTTTTTTTTTAACAAAATTTTAAAGAAAATCTTTAAAAAAAAGGGTGCGATATATTTGTTATATATCAAAAATCAAATCACATTGGAAAAAAACATGAAATGTGAAAGTGAATAATTTAAGTGAATTGTTATTTATTATGCTCTGGTTTGTAAAACGAATCTCGCTATCTACCTTAAAATGTTAAATATTCTTCTTCATTTCGCAATAACAATTTATGAAACAGCATTAATTTTTATTTAGCTGTTATCAAATAATAAATAATAATTAGAAAGAACCTTTTGATTGAAAATATAACCTGAAATATGAAAAACCTGAATAAGAACCTGATGATATAAAAAATAACTTCAAAGCATGGCTTTCCTCTTGACATATAATGTTTTATTTTTTAATTAATTTTTATAGATATTTATAATTTTTCATTTGGACAGTTTGGTTGATAAATTTTAACAAAATATTTTTTCACTACTAATGTCCATTATCAACAAATTAACTAATATTTACATGTTATTCTGTAGATCGCATTTTTGTATTTCTGGTTGAAATCTTTCCAATTTAGAATGATCGGTGCACAAATCATTACCTGCGCATTACCTTTGGTATTAATGCATATTTTTGAATGAAACTGCTTGAATAAAATTTGGAATAAATTTGCATATTTCATGTGTTCTTTTTTATAACATTCGAATTTCTTTAAATTTTATTTACAGAACTAACTGGAAAAATAACTAACATCTTACAGTTTGGACGTGGTAAGTATTATAATGATTTATGTAAATCTATAACATAATACTTTTATAAGATTCTTAAGTAAATTAAATGTTTTTAGGGTTGGTTTTAAAAATCTCAGATGTGAAATAACACGCAAACGTGAGATTCATAATTCTGCATCAGTTTTATTATTCTTAGCATAATTTCCATCATTTTTTTCTTACATATGCAATTACGTCCATCGATATCCAAAAACAAGTATTTTAAAAATGGCAATGCATTTAATTTTTCAAACAGAATCGTTCTACTTTATTTGCTCTTCGAGCTTCACGGAGGACTGCACTGCATTTCCGAACTAAAAGGTGACGGACAAACTGAAACTTTCAGTGTATATGCATGGGATGGGTGCTATTAACCACACAGACAAAACATTCAAAAAGAAGCCGAACATTCTTCTTATACCAAGTTTGTTCCACATTACAATGGCACAATATTCCTACAATGCTAAATTGCTGTTGATGGTTTTAAGCAGAATCGGGATTCATCTGAATAAGGTATCTCGCACCAATCCTTTGTTTACGTGCAACGTTTTAAGCCTTATTTTATTGACAATTTGTGATGTAGAAAAAGCGTCAAACATAGTATCAAAAATGTCTTTGAAGATGTTCATTACTGTGGTAGACAGTCATCGTTCGTTTAGTCCTGACACGGCACAGGTTGTTCTATATTATTTCTTAATACATAAAGTAGGATTATTGATGCTGATGTCACATAGCTATTCACAGAAATGTCAGTCATCAGTTTTGGAAGGAAGAGTTTTTTCTGCACGATCAAATCGATCTGTTTCTATCTTCTACATCAAGCGATTACATGTCAGCATAGTTATCCTTTGATTTAATTCGAAACTTATGTATCAGAAGGATAATCGAAACCACTGTTATTTCTTTGCATTTTGAGATACCTGAGCAACAAACGTGCAAAAGATCTCAGATTCGAATATGCTAACAGTCACCTTTTTCAGAAACAATGCGATTCAATGGTGATTATGAAAGAATATATAAGTGAAAAGTTTCCTGTAAAAGTTCATACATTCGTCAAGGAATTTTTTCCTCAAATCATTCTTTTTGTGAGCATTTCGGGATATGTCTTCCAATCTTCAGTGAATAATTAAACTTCCTCATTAAGAACTGTGAGGAGAAACCGCAATTCGATCATCTGATGCCGTCTAGGATTTTCTGTTAGAATAATTGGTTTGTTGTTATCTCAAAAGGATACTTAATGTCACTATTATCTCTTTTTGTCAAATTCAAAGGTATTTGCAGCCAAAGCGTTTTGGAAATCACAATTTTGTTTGATATTCAGATTGCGTTTCAAATACATTTGCGTGTACCAGACATTTACTCTTTCTTTGTCATACTCAGATACGTTAAAGAATAATCATATTCATGATATTTAATAATCTTTTATTCTTAAATTTTTTAATTTTAAATTGATCCATTTATATATTGCTTGATTTATGTTTTAGATTTTATGAAATCGGGAAAAAAAGTCAAAATTGTAGTTGGAGGTGTAGCAATACGTAAGTAGTCAATTATTAAAAGTAAGTATTTTTAAATTTATCATCTTCCAAATACAGAATTATTTTTATATGCAAAAAAGATACGTAGCTGCCATTTACAAAGTGTCATATTTACAGGTATTTTATTTACGTTTAATGTACATGTTCTAAATGTTCATATAACATAAAATTTTTCAGTTGATTGTATCACTGTATGGATAATTTTAAAATTGTATAGATTTTAAAGTTTGTTAAATGAAAAAATATTAATGATTACTTGAGGAGAGGAAAGAAATTAAATTCTCCAGTATTTAGAGTAGTAGAACTCTCAACTGTAGAAACAAAGAAGTTTTGAAATTTTCCGCATTAAAATATATTAATAATACTATTTAAATGAAAATCCTCAGAAAATATTTTATTTTGTTCATCAAATAACACAGATAAGTTACAGTTTCATTTGCATGTGAATATATTTATCCACAGCTCAAAAATGCGAATTTAACTTTAGCATATAACATAATTGTCTGTATAAACCAAAGTTGGCGCATAAACTGCAGTTGCAATTTTGTGAGGTAAAATTTAAAATGATGGGTTATAATTTGTAGACGTTCTCTTCAAAAACATGATAATAAAATTATGTTTTTTTTTTAACGTTGTTTGATATCCTTAACTGATACTTCAAATCTTAAGAAAATTTCTATAGGCATTAATATCTCTTATTAGCCTATTATACAATAAGAGGAATATGTGAAAGAAGATCAATCTATATAGATACCGAATAAATATCAAAAAAAATATGTACCAAGTATAATCCACAAAAATTAAAGGAATATAGGTAAAACAAAAAATACAACAAGATCATAAACATAAAAACAGTTTTAATATCTTTGAGGAAATTTTACAACAATTGTTTCAAAACAGAACATATTTATGAAGCATTTCTTTCAATTTGATCTATTTTCTAGGCAATGGTTTTGATAAAGAGTAAACTATTGAAAAGAAAAAAAAAAAATTATTAACGGGAAACACTTCGTTTATGTAGTATACATCCATTGTATGCATATAAAACAAAAAAAAATTAACTTTATCGTAATAATAGTAAAATGAAATAGTACCGATACATATTCAATTAACTAAAAGAGAAAAGAATTGTCTTTTTCAGTATGATTGCAAAAGTACTAGCTTATCTGAAATTAAGAATTCTTAAATCAAATGAGTCCAGTATTGTTAGCGTGATTACAGAAGCACTAATCTGAAAGTAAGAATTGGCATTTCAATTGAAGCGAAAGCCATGAGTATGATTGCAAAACCAATAGGTTATCTGATAGTAAGAATATGTATATCGATTGAATCAGGTATTGTTAATGTGAATGTAAAACTGATAGGGTATCTTGTAGTAAGAATCGGCATTTCAGCTAAATCGAGCATTATTAGTGTGGATTGCAATGGCTCTAGGTTACATATTAGTAAGAATTTACATTTCAACTTAATCTATCATGGTTAGATTCATTGCAAAAGCGCTCCTTTATCTGAAAGTAAGAATTTACAATTCAATTAAATCCAGGATAACTCCAAGTAACACGGTTTTATTGCAATCAATAAATCTTTTAAGCAAAAACTTCTATTATAAAAAATTTGGTTTAATAAAAGTACATAAATTTGTTTCACAAGTTCTTCTAATTACGTTATTAATAGTCATAGTACATAAAATTACGTAAAAAGAATCGGGAATAGGTAAAATAACTTAATAAAATTAATTTTTTGAAATATATTTTATTTAAAAGGAATTAAAAATTTGATTGTTATTCTGTTCAATAAATTCATTTAAACTTTCAATGGTAATCGTTATCACTGAAATATATATTTTTTATTTTTACAGCTTCCGCCACTGTAGCAGGTCAGGTTACTGGTGAGTAAAACTGTTTTACTGTTAAAACTGTTGTTTACTGTTTAAAGTTTTACTGAAAGTAAAATTTAGATTAATTTTATATGAATTTCTTTATATATGTTTAATATTTTTTGTTTACTTTTAAAACTTATATATTTAAATATATATTTTTTTTATCAATTAGAAAATTTTTTGAGTCACTTAAAATTTTGAATTTCATGAGAAATTTATTTAGTGAATGAAAAACTCTTCTCGTTTTTTACTGTTTCAAAAACTGATTCTATACTTTAAAATATTTTCATCAAATTTTTTTTTTTTTAACAAATAACATTTTAAATTAGTACATTAATTTTTCTTCCTATTTCTTCAGTAAATTTCTAAGAAAAACAAGATTCGCTGAATCTAAAATACATTTTTCCCATTTCGCAGCACCAGGAGTTGCACAAGAAGGAATACCAGAAGGTAAAATTTCATGTTAACGTGTAACAATGGAAATTAGTTAAATTATTTCCTTAAGCAATAAAGGTCGTATGTATATATATAATAATATAAAATTATATAAATGTACACTGAAGTGACAAAAGTCATGGGATACCTCTTTAATATCGTGTCGGCCCTCCTTTCGCCCGGCGAAGTGCAGCAACTCGACGTGGCATGGACTCAACAAGTCGTTGGAAGTCTTCTGCAGGAATATTGAGCCATGCTGTCTCGATAGACGTCCATAATTGTGAAAGCGTTGATGGTGCAGGATTTTGAGCACGAACAGACCTCTCGATGATGTCCCATAAATGCTCGATGGGATTCATGTCGGGCGATCTAGGTGGCCAGATCATTCGTTGGAAATGTCCAGAATGTTCTTCAAACCAATCGCGAACAGTTGTGGCCCGGTGACATGGCGCATTGTCATCCATAAAAATCCCATCGTTGTTTGGGTACATAAGTTCATGAATGGCTGCAAGTGATCTCCAAGTAGCTGAACATAAGCATTTCCAGTTAATGTTCGGTACAGTGGCACCAGAGGACCAAGTCCATGCCATGAAAAACAGCCCACACCATTACGGAGCCACCACCAGCTTGAACAGTGCCTTGCTGACAGTTTGGGTCCATGGCTTCGTGGGGTCTGCCCCACACTCGAACCCTACTATCAGCTCTTACCAACTGAAATCGTGACTCATCGGACCAGGCCTCGGTTTTCCATTCATCTAGGGACCAACCGATATGCTCACGTGCCCACGAGAGTCGCTGCAAGCGATGTCGTTCTGTCAGTAAAGGCACTCGAGTCGGTCTTCTGCTGGAATAGCCCTAGAAAGCCAAATTTCTCCGCATAGTTCTAACAGATAAGTCCCTTGTACGTCCCACATTGATTTCTGCGATTATTTGACGCAGTGTTGCTTGTCTGTTAGAATTTACGACTCTTTGCAGACGTCGCCGGTCTCGGTCGTTAAGTGCAGGCGGTCGACCACTGCGCTGTCCATGGTGGGATGTTATGCCTGAAATTTCATACTCTCGGCACACTCTTGACACAGTGGATCTGGGAATGTTGAATTCCCTAACGATTTCCGAAATGGCATGACCCATGCGTCTAGCTCCAACTAACATTCCGCGTTCAAAGTCTGTTAATTCCCGTCGTGCGGTCAACATCACGTCAAAACCTCTTCACATGAATAACTTGAACAGAAATGAAAGCTCTGCCACTGCGCATTTATATGATCTACGCGATGCTACTGCAAACTGAAAATTTGCATATTGCTATCCATGACTTTTGTCACTTCAGTGTATAATATAATATAAAAACAAGTTTTAAAAATACATAAAAAATAGAAGTTAAAAATATATAAAAATAAAATATATTATTTATTAAAATATTATTTATATGTTTCTTTATTAATAAATATTATTCTTAAAAATTTTTCTAAACAAAGAGAGTATAATTTTTCAACTTCTTATTATTTCTTTCATCAGAAATTTCATATCAACTTGAAATAAAAAGCAAATTCGTGATTTTTTTTTTTTTAATTTTGTAGTATCTTTACAGGAGAAACTGAGCAATTTTTATTTCGCAGTATCATTTATAGGAGAAACTGAGCAATTTTTATTTTGTTGTATCATTTAAAGGAGAAAAAGAGCAATTTTTATCTTGTAGTATCTTGTAGTATCATTTATAGGAGAAACTGAGCAATTTTTTTTGTGGTATCTTGTAGTATATCATTCTGATCCATTTTTATCTTGTAGTATCATGTATCGGAGAAACTGAGCAATTTTTTTTATTTTGTAGTATCATTTATAGGAGAAACTGAGCAATTTTTATTTTGTAGTATCATTTATAGGAGAAACTGACCCATTTTTCTTGTAGTATCATTTATAGGAGAAACTGAGCAATTTTTTATCTTGTAGTATCATTTATTAGAGAAACTGAGCAATTTTTATTTTGTAGTATCATTTATAGGAGAAACAGAGCAATTCTTATTTTGTTGTATCATTTAAAGGAGAAAAAGAGCAATTTTTTATCTTGTAGTATCATTTATAGGAGAAATTGAGCAATTTTTATTTTGTAGTATCATTTATAGGAGAAACTGAGCAATTTTTATTTCCTAGAGTCATTTATAGGAGAAACTGAGCAATTTTTAATCTATACATAAAATTTATCGTAGCGTTTTTGCATTTATAAACAGATTATAGATGATTAAATATTTATCAAACTAAAAAGGTGCATATAAAAGAAAATAAAATAATTAACGGTATACTTATGTGTCAAAATTTTATAATAAGCATTTTTAATAATAAATTAATAAACTTATATACTTAAAAATTTTTTTGTATGTTTTTAATATTTCTGTTTAGCAGTTTTATAAAAATGCCTAATGTTTTAGATATAAATTTCGTATTAACTATATTTATTTATTTTTTTCGTTACAGTAACAATAGTTGCTGATGAAACAGACGATAGAGGTAAAATTCCGAGTTTTTTATTTTATCTATAAAATTTATCAAACTTTTATAAACATTATATGCATGAAAAAAATGAATAAAAAATAAAAATTACACTGAGAAAAGTTTGAAAATAGAAAATATTTGCTCATTTATTAATCTGAAATAAATTTTCAAATAAATTTCTATTTTAATTTATTTTTAATCCTCAAATAATAAGTAGATCTTTTTATTGATATTTATTTCAATATTTTTGTAAACATCTAATAAAAATAATAATTACAAGCACTGAAATATTTTTGCAGTAAACCTTGTTGTTGGTGAAAATGACTTGCCCACAGGTAAAGTATCAATTTTTTTAATTTACTTAAAAATAATTTCTCTTTTAACAAGATAGGTAACCTGTAATAAATAATAAGAGACTAATAGTTATAAAGACCTTTTCACAGACCATTATTAATGAAGGAAAATTTTCTAATCAAAATTTTGATTTATTATTTCATATTTATGCTTAAAAACCTTGTTAAATATTGGCATTAATAAATCTTCATTTACACATAGCATTTGATTTTTTTAAATAAGAAGCATGTCATTTCTTTTATTTATTAACAACAATTGTTAAAAAAACGTAGAACTATGTATTATATCATGAAAATGTAATATTACTGTTGAATCTTATTACACAATAAAAAAATTAATCTTATTTTTATAACTAAAAATTCTTTACCCTGAATTCAAAATTTAAATGTTTTGTTCTTCTTTCAAGATAGAGAAATTAACAAAATTCTGATTATTAAAATTCTTACTTGACACAAAATGAAATCAATTTTGTAATTTTGTAATTGTTTAAATGCTTGACATTTTCGTGTATATATATACATACTGCTGTACTGTAAACATGCAGTTTACAGTAACTGATAATTGTTAGTTCCTATTTCAACAGCTAGTCTTCTGGATAAAAGAAGATCGGAATATTGTACAATGTATCTAAAAATTGATCACAAAATAGTTATTCAGAGACATCTGAAATTAGGACATTGCAAAAAGTTGCAGTCTCACCACAACTTCCATATCTTAACTTCTAACAGAGGAAAGTGAGTCATTAAATTAGAATAGGAAAAATCCAGCCTTTGATTCATTTCAACCGAACTGGCTGTAGAGGTTTACAAATTGCTAGGATGGGTGGGTTAAATACAGATGAATCTAGAATTCCATAGAAATGCTGTGTCGGAAATATTCGTTTGATGCAGTAGCTTGCAAAGAAAACATAGAATTGAAAGGACACCATCTATATAAATATATATTTTATTTATCAATGTGCATCAAACAAAGGTACCTTTGTGAATAGTCAAAAGACATGAATTTAGGATCAATGTCCTTCATTCACCACATATGAGGGTTCGATGGAAAGAACCCTCATAATCATCGGCATCCTAAGACACTATGCCTGTGATCCTAAGTCTGAAGACACTATGCCTGTGATCCTAAGTCTGAGCATCCTTAAGACACTATGCCTGTGATCCTAAGTCTGAGCATCCTTAAGACACTAAGTCTGATCCTTAAAGTCTGAGCATCCTTAAGACACTATGCCTGTGCTCCTAAGTCTGAGCATCCTTAAGACACTATGCCTGTGATCCTAAGTCTGAGCATCCTAAGAGACTACGCCTCATCGTTTAGCATTACGCACAGAGCCGCTGTGTTGCTTGCACATTACACTTTGTAGCGCAGTATGCTGTCCCGGTGTCATACGATGTAGAGCGTGACAGAGCCCAATCAGACTTCTCTCTCACCCACATCATTCTCAACTGTAAAGGGGCAACTCAGCTATAGATACAATTATGTGGTGTGGCGTAGTAGTCCAGTATGCCAGATGCCTATCTGCCTGCCCCACATTCGTAAAATCAGCTATGCAACTACTACTGCTTCATGTGGAGAATCTTCACGAGAACCTATGAACTCCGCACCTGCATAATATAATCTACCGGGTTGGTAAAGCATTTCCAATACAGCATTGCTATGTGATTCTGAATCATCTAAACGTGGTCTCTACCTAGAAGTGTGTAAGCGTAATGCTGTGATATCCTGCAAATTGGATGTGGCAGAAGAAAATAATAAGACAGTCTTCTAAACCTTAAATTCCCGTTATATGTTATCTGTTTTCTGTATTTGTAGAAAAATTTACATGAACTAACTCGTTCGATAAAAATAAGAATTGTATTAAATATGTATAAAATCCATGAAATGCCTTAACTATTTTTTAAAAATTTACTAATTATTGAATATAATTTTCTTTTAAAGAATTTATAATTTACGATAAATAAGCATAATGATTTATTTTTAGCTTATTTTGATTTTTCTGTTTATTTTATTGTGTAAATCTAATGGAAAGTCTAAGAGTTAATTGCTTAATTTAAAAGAATTATTTTTCTTTTTGCAGGAACCCTTCCACAAGAAGAAATTGATGGTAAATTTTCAATTTATCATTTTATTTGTTATATTGTTTATACACTCTTTTTACATTTGAAAATATTAAGCCTCGATATAACTAATGAACAAATGAAATCGAAGTTTTAATTTTTGTAAATCATAAAGAAAAATTATTTACTAACAAGTTAAATAATTAATATTTATTTTAATTAAAGAATCGTAGAAAGCACGCTAAATATTCAAATCAAAAATGCTTTGTTCAACTCGAAAAGTCGAAAGCAAACCCCATGTGTGCCAGGGATGGATACTATAACAGAAATGGATATGGTAAATCCATAGTTGAGGAGTTGTGCTCAAATATTACTGGAGGAGATAGGTAGATCTTCAGATTTCCCACTCTAGGGGGTAACAATCTAGTATACGGCTCCAGAGAGGCAGTTAATGATGGTCCAGTTGGTTAACATTGAATTTGCTACATCTAAATGACAAATGATTTCTGTTAGAATAACACCTTCCACTATCGTCTTCCACAATAAATGAATAAAAATTCATTTTTTATTTAAATAACTGAATGCGGTATTCTAATGGAAATCTTAATCTTATATAAAATTTTAGATTAAGATTTCATTACGTATATAATCATTTTCTGATTATTTAATTATAATTTTTTTGTATTTTTGTATCCTCAGTAAATATGAGCCGTGGATTTTTCCTTCTTCTGTATTGATAATACCTTTCAGTTTTTCTATTTATATAAGCCTTGAACATTCTACTGCCACGTGATAAAATGAGAATGACAAACAGGAATATTTACCTTGCATTTGCTTTTCATATGGGAGAGAATACGAAAATTTTCCCAAGACGGTGGCTAGAGAGAGTTTATTTTGCAATGATGGCATAAATTCTTCTCCTTTTTTTTGAAAACAATTCTGCACGGAACGCTATCAACAGATTCAAACTTTAGTCTCTTCCTCTCTCTAAATAAAAACTTCATTTCAAGTTTTGGCAGAAAATGGTACTTTGTGTTCCTTAACTCTTGAAATGCTCCATGAATAACGTTAGTCTTAACAAATTTTCTGGAGAATTTGGCTTTGTTTGAAGTGTTTTATACATAGTATGGTTTAAAATTTTTTTATACATAGTATAGTATGGTTTAGAAAGCACTCTTACGTCTTGGCTGGGGATTTTAAACAATTGCATATCCAATAGCTATAATTACTCGCAGTTCGTTGATCAATTCCTTCTTTTGAAGTTTCACATTTATCACTTTTGGCATTTTCTGGCCAATTAAGCCGTATAGTGCTTCTTATTGTATTTGGAACACTTCATTCTTCATTTATGCCTAGAATTTTCAAACTTGATATATTCTTTTTGGGTATTGAATATGACAACGTTTCTTTCAGAATTTGAAATACTTCAATTTTCATTTACGATGACATTTATCTTACTTTTTGTATATTCTTTTTAGAGATTCTTGAACAATTTATTCTTCATGAAGTTCTTCATCTATTCGACATTGCTATATTCATGTGGCTATTGAATTTGGCCATTCTTGCAATATTCCAATCAATTGCATCATATATCTCTCGCCTTATTAAACAGTGACATTTTCTTGAGTTTATTCATTCATTCCCGAATGTTCACACATGATAAGTTGAAATTTGTCGAGCAGTTTTCATTTTTATTATTATTTTTTTTTCTGTCGGTTAACAAACATCAGTGGGTCTTGCGCTCCACTGATATACGCCTATTTATGCCATTTATGTACGGAAACATTGAAGATATGTAACTTCTCCACTTCTTCGTTTGTCTTTGGGAAAATTCCCCACCAAGCAGCCAGATTAATGTTATTAGACGGTTTACACATATTTTAATAATTTCAACCCGAAAAATAAAAAGCAGTGACTGCAACGGGCACAAAGATCGGATTGGAACCTGACACGTCCTGCGCTTTAGACACGCAAATTAACAATGTGCTACATGTGTTACGAACTACAGGTTTTAAAGCAAATATATATTTAACTTTAGTTTGCATGTAAAAAAATGGATATCTGAGTAAATTTTTATTTAAGTTCTTAAAACCATTTTTTTTTTTATTTATTAGTTATGGTTTCTTTAAAAACAACATTAATTAAATCTAATCAACTTTTAAACAACCACAATTAATAAATGGCATAATTTTAAAAATTTGAGAGGTTTTTTTTTTCTGTTTAATAATTATGTATAAAAATGATTTTTTAGAATTCGTAATCATTAATACATTAAAAACTTTGTTCCATTTGCAGAAGCAACAAATTTTGAAACTGAAGCTGGCGAAGGTATTTAGAAAATTATTATTTATTTTATCTAAATAACAAATTTAGTTTTTTATTTTTTTTTTCATTTTAAATGTATGTTTTACTTGTAAAGAAATTCATTAAAATTAGCAGTAAAAAAAATGTCACTCAATTTGTAAATTTAACTTAAGAATTGTAATCAAAATTCGGGAAGTGAAAGATAAATTTCATTTTTTCATAAAATTTTCAAAATTTTTTGCATCGTCGATATCTGAAATACATTTTTTTTTTTAAATGTATTTCAGATATTGAATTTCAGAAAACGTATACGAATAATTAATAAAATTTTGATTGAAATGTAAAAAAATGTGTTGGATTTTCTAAAGTTAATTAAATTACATTTGCGGTAATGTCAGTATTTAGACAGGTGTTTGAAATTGTAAAACATGGGACAAATTTTTACACAGAAACTTGCCAAAATATTTTGCTTTTTTAAATATTACAAATGAATATTTATTGTAATACAATGAATTGTAAACAAAACATATTTGTTGAAGACATAAGGGGTTTATAGGTTAATATTAAACAAGTAATTTTGAAGTCAATTCCTACTTTTTTTTCACTATATTGCAGAAAGTCCTTTATAAATAAATTTCATTTATTTTTTAAGTTTATATGGCGCCATCTATTGGTAGACATATGCAACTTAAATCTAAAAAAATTTAATTAATTAATTAAATTTAATTACTGAATTAATATTTGAAAACTGCATTAACATCAGTGTCATCCACTACAAGTTCAAAAAATATATATATTTTGAACTGGAGTGGATGAATAGAAAGTATTTTATGAATGTTTGTAAACTTGAACAAGATATATATAGGAGAGTGTGAGCTAATAGAAGGAATTGAATGAGGAGCCGGATATTACTTTTTAGGTGACAGCTTGTTAGGATAGTGCGGATTTAAATATTTTGACTGGTTAAAAATGTAACAAATCAATATATTTTCATGATTTATCCTAATGCATGAGTAATATGCATGATCTATTTAGATAATTTCTGCAGCGACCACCCTTGTTGCTAAAAATCTGTACAATTTTTATTTTTGATTCTAGATTAAAACTAATTTATTAACTCTAATCTTTTATAATTTTGTGCAATCACTCTATGAAGACAATATCATGAACAATATGTTTGATATATATTTCTTTTGCTTTGCAGAATTTGAAATTTTAACAGTTCAAGCAGACAAACCAGGTAAGCCTCACAGTAGCTTATTTATAGGTGTTTTTAATTTATTTTATACTTTAAATATAGTATGCTTACCAAATTGAGAAATTAACTTTTCCAAAATGATTTGATTGTTTTACATTTTAAATATCATTTAATGAAGGTGCCTTTTTTAACAGCGATTGCGTTGGTTGCGATTAGTGTATTCTAATTGAGTCCTTCCTTACATGCAGCAAAGCAGAAAAGACACACTCTATATGCCGGGAACACATTGTATATTATATATATATATATATATATATATATATATATATATATATATATATATATATATATATATATACACACATATATATATACTAAATACACTCTGTAAATTCTGTTAAAATGCATAAATAGAAATGATAGACAAGTATTCTAAAATAATAATTTATTTTAATTATAAACCACATTCTAGGTTTATATATTAATCGAATAATCACTTAATAATTTTTATACAAATATTTATCCTTTATGTTTACTATCCCAATGAATACGCAGTCGATAATAAATTTATCGAATGACTTGTGTAGGAGTCTATTCAATATTTAATGTATAAACCATCCGGATAAATTGTTTAACAAATTCAGCCTCTTCTAATTTAATCGGTTACTGGCTATGACACACTTATACGGCTAAACAGAAACATAGAAGTATGTGTTTGTTTTTTTACAAATATTGCATTTTTATTGAATGTTCAGTTGTCAAAAACTTTATTAAACAACCTTTTCTAGATGGTTCTTTGGGAGGTAAATTTGATATGGGAAAATTGATTGGATCTTGGAAAAATTGGATTTGATGGTGGGACAAGCTGAGGTCTTGGAAAATTGAGTTACCGTTGGCGGCCAATTTGCAGCTCAGTTTGGAAGTAAAGAGTCTTTTTTTCCTAGAATAAATTTTATTATAAATCATTAATACTTAAACGTCCACACTTTTATTATTATTTTTTCATATTAGCTATATTTAAAGTAACGTTGTCTAATCAACGAACTCACTGGTAGTGTTTCTTACAAAAGTTTAAAAAATTAAAAACATTAATTACAAAAATAAAAAGTACGACCGCGCTATAACGCGATGCAAAAATAATGATACTGTTGTTAGACTTTTGAAGGCTATTTCCGGAAAAAAAATAACAATTATCAAGTGCACAAAAATTTTTCTAATTTGTCGAGGTTCACCAAAAATGCGTTTTAACTATGTGTGTACATACACTGAAGTGACAAAAGTCATGGGATACCTCTTAATATCGTGTCGGCCCTCCTTTCGCCCGGCGAAGTGCAGCAACTCGACGTGGCATGGACTCAAACAAGTCGTTGGAAGTCTTCTGCAGGAATATTGAGCCATGCTGTCTCGGACAGACGTCCATAATTGTGAAAGCGTTGATGGTGCAGGATTTGGGCACGAACAGACCTCTCAATGATATCCCATAAATGCTCGATGGAATTCATGTCGGGAGATCTAGGTGGCGAGCTCATTGGTTGGAATTGTCCAGAATGTTCTTCAAACTAATCGCGAACAGTTGTGGCCCGCACATGGACATGCGCATTGTCATCCATAAAAAATCCCATCGTTGTTTGGGTACATGAAGTCCATAAATAGCTGCAAGGGTGATCTCCAAGTAGCTGATCATAAGCATTTCCAGTCAATGTTCGGTCCAGTCGCACCAGAGGACCAAGTCCATACCATGAAAACAGCCCACACCATTATGGAGCCACCACCAGCTTTGAACAGTGCTCTTGCTGACAGTTTGGGTCCATGGCTTCGTGGGGTCTGCGCCACACTGAACCCTACCATCAGCTTTAACAACTGAAATCGTGACTCATCGGACCAGGCCACGGTTTTCCATTCATCTAGGGACCAACCGATATGCTCACGTGCCCACGAGAGTCGCCGCAAGCGATGTCGTTCTGTCAGTAAAGGCACTCGAGTCGGTCTTCTGCTGGAATAGCCCAAGAAAGCCAACAAACCTTCCGCACAGTTCTAACAGACAAGTCCCTTGTACGTCCCACATTGATTTCTGCGGTTATTTGAACCAGTGTTGCTTGTCTGTTAGAATTTACGACTCTTTGCAGACGTCGCCGGTCTCGGTCGTTAAGTGCAGGAGGTCGACCACTGCGCTGTCCATGGTGGGATGTTATGCTTGAAATTTCATACTCGGCACACTCTTGACACAGTGGATCTGGGAATGTTGAATTCCCTAACGATTTCCGAAATGGCATGACCCATGCGTCTAGCTCCAAACTAACATTCCGTGTTCAAAGTCTGTTAATTCCCCGTCGTGCGGTCATCATCACGTCAAAACCTCTTCACATGAATAACTTGAACATAAATGAAAGCTCTGAGAAAGCACTGCGCATTTATACCTGTTCTACGCGGTGCTACTGCCATCTGAAAATTTGCATATTGCTATCCCATGACTTTGTCACCAGTGTAAAAACTTGGACTACCGATTGTTTGGATAGTTGGTAAGTGTCAAGTATTATGGATCCAACGGGAACGGCATGATGAGGAAGAGTGATTGTTTTACAGCAGGGATGGCCAACCCGCGACCCGCCATGCATTTTTTTCTGGTCCGTGAGATTTATCAGACTTCTACAAAAATATATTAATTTTATAATGACCAAAATAGTGAAAACCAATGTATTAAAAAAAAATTACATTATGTGTGCACCCATGTATTCAAAAATTAACTACAGAAATTATGAGAAAAATAATTTTGATTTTAAAATAATATTCTTTCGAATAGAGGGACCATTATTTCCTGTTTTATTTATGAAATAGACTTTTAACACTTACGTCATAAAAGATAATTTTTTCAATTTGAGAAATCTCGCACAAAAAGTAGTTGGCGCGTTTGGTTTAACTGACATCTGCAAATCGTTTTTGTTTTCTGAAATTTAAATTGACCCAACACAAACACGCTCAATCATAACGGACGCTAACCTACAACATCAATTACGATGTGCACATACTGAAAATGAGATCGATTTGCAAAAGCCAGATGAAAAAAGTGGAGAAACAAATATCG
This sequence comes from Caerostris extrusa, assembly GCA_021605095.1. Classification (NCBI taxonomy): domain Eukaryota; kingdom Metazoa; phylum Arthropoda; class Arachnida; order Araneae; family Araneidae; genus Caerostris; species Caerostris extrusa. Next base: position 6,522 of record BPLR01003616.1, on the reverse strand, counting down.
CCCTTCGTAAAATAAATATTTTTTAATGGTTTAATTTTTTTTTTAATTTCGTTTATATTTCATTTTTGTGTCACTATTTCTTTATAAGGTGTGTTTAGAATCATTTTTATTGTATTATCTATGTTTATATGTAAGAATAATAGTAAACATAATAAAAATAACTCATTACGTTTCCATTTTTTAATTAAAAAAAATTGTTTATAGTGATTCATGATCTAATATGGGGATATATAATTTTATATGCGGCCCCCGGAGTTAGGATGCATTTCCAAAGTGGCGCGCAAAGAACTTCGGGTTGGCCCACCTTTTTTAGAGGGAATTCAATTAAAATAAAAGTAATTTTCTTGTTTAATAATTAAATTTTTTTCTTATAATACGTAAAAAGAAAATTAGATGAATGAATTCCTCAAATATAAACATTTTTTTCTTCCAAAGTTACCTTGAGCTGTGCATATCGGATTAGCATCCCCTGCAAATAATCAACTTGCACGTTTCCGCTTTTGAAACAGATTTTTATCTTTCCACACAAACCGTGTTCCAACTTCATTTAGTAATAAACTTTCTATTTCTAAAATTTAAGTTTTGAGCTGTATACGTACATATGGGTTGTGTTAATGTAGTAATCTTTGGTTAGAAAATAATTCTGAAAATTGCTGAAGCCTTTTACAAATCATTTTATTTCAGTGCTCTATTTTCAGTTAGATTACATACAGTTAGATCGTATTTAAGGTTAAGGAAAATGACTTAAAATATTGTACAATTCTATTGTTTGGCTTTGCAAAAATATTGAAAATGATAATAATTAATTATTTCATAAAAATTAATTCGATCTGTAATTGCAATGTGTTAAAATATGTGTTACACAATCTTATATGTTGTTTTAAGTTAAATTTTAATTTTTAACCACAGTGTGTTACAATAGTTACTAAATAAACAAAAATTTCCGTGATAATAAAAAAAAAAAAATAGTATTCAAATGATCTAAGATTTAAAAAGTAAACTTCTAAGAGAAAATGCAGAAGCATTATGGAGCCAAGCACAAAAACAGAGAATATTTTAAACCGAACAGAAAATATTCAACTGCTAATGGAAAACTGCTGTTCTTTTGAGTCATTGCCCTTTGTTGATATGTATTATAAAAGAGGCTTAAAAACTTTTTGCACAAAATCGGCATGGAAAACACATTCTTTATATAGGAGAAACAGGATTCTCGTTGTCATATAGCTGTTTTCGTATTAGGCACACAATCTCATTAAGAAGACAGTGAAAGCTTTGAACGGAAGACATCAGAAAAGGATATCATACAGAAAGATTACGCAAAACCATTGACCGACGAGGAATGAAGCGCTGACTTATCATTAACTTCAACGTGCCTCGCAACTCGCCTTGTTGTGTTTCAACGCAACTCGACGGCTTGACATGAAAGCTACTTTAGATTGCTTTTCGAATGTTAACATATAAAATAGCATCCAGCTACGTGCGCATTGTGGCTATTACGCAGAAGATAGTTTGTATCTGCTGACTAGGTAGGCTTTGTGGCTGCATTTTAAAGAATTGCTTCTACTATCCCATGATTTGCGTCTGTTATATCTTAAAAAGTGGTAAAAGTCTGTTATTCAATAGTTGTGTATTTCTTACTCTGGTTCTCTTCACGTCCACTGATCATCTGAACGTTATTCCTGCCTTCTTATAAAGATGTCATGTATGAATCCCACCACTAACCATCTAGAACATTATTTCCTGCCAGGCATATAAGATGCCACATATGTAGAGGATCACTGATCTAGAACCCCAAATTACTGCCCAAATACTAAACATGTCACTTATGAAGAGGACCACTGATCACTTAAAACCTTATTCATGTTCGACTAATAAAGATATCACTTATGAATAGAATCACTGATAATCTAAAACCTTATTACTACGCAAATACTAAACGTGTCAAATATGCACAGGACCACTCTACATCATTTATAAATCATGTTCCATTAATAAAAATACCATTTATGAATATGTCAACTGGTCAGCTAACGCACTATTTACTCCAATCTTCGGGATGTTGTAAAGGACAGTAAGAGGAAGGCTGAGAAATGAAGGTATTATATAGCATTTGATTCCTCGGAGCACCTTCTCCAGCAATGATGATTTTGTAGACTGGCGTACATTAGCCAATAACTGCAATTTATTTGCTACGATAAGTCGTTTACGATTCCCCATTCAAAAACAGATTTTCAAGTTGAAAGAAAGGATAAACATGTCAAATATTATAAAAATCATATTCTAAATTTAATTTTATAATATAATTCTGTTTTTTAAGAAAATTTTCAAAATGTGAAATGCATGAAGAAATTTATTCTTTATAATTTTTTTACGTAGTGGAAATTCTCTGCATGCTTACTAACTATTACATTTTTATAAAACACAAATTTTACCAACTGAAACTAAATTTCCTCAATACAACGTAGAGGATCAACCAATCAAAAGCCATGATGGATAAATGAGGCTTTCACTTGCTGAATGTCTACTGTGAGCCACTTTAGTATCTGGTGGGAAATGAGCCTTATCAATTGAACACTAAATTAATGATCTGAAAATAAATAATTTGATCTTCTTTGTGAATTCAATGTTGATTATTGCAAAATCATCTGAAAAATTTCCCATATCAGCATTTTTTTTGATCCCAAATGCTGTTTTAACACTACTGTTTATGTTTTAGATTTTAATAACGATATACAACAAGGAAAAGTTTTTGAAGGAAAAGGATTAATACCTGGAGGTAAGATATACAATAGTGTACATATACATCATTTATGAATTAATTATATATTTTTCTAAGCAATTCTATACATTTAGCTTAGTGTAATTTCTGATAAATAGTCCAGATTAGTTGCAAAATTTACCTTAAACAGAATTCAATGCATAGAATTGCATTCTACTTCGCTAAATTTACCTTCGTTATAATTTTAATTGCATGCTGGAGAATATATATCGAGACAAAATATTAATGTATGTATACTTCCTACACATTTTGAAATAACCTTTACTTTAGCCTAAGACATCACACTGCACATTACACCCTACTGCTTTACATCACATCACTGTACCTAAAACTTGGATGTTCCCGTATGCATATTTAACATGCCCATGATACGGAAGTTTTCGATATCGTTTTAAACCAAATATACTTCTCTAAAAATTCCTATGCTCTCAATCCGTCTAAATCTCAGCCATTTAAGAAGAGTCTTCTGATCTGTCCTACCGCGGTGGCTTACTAATCTTTTAATCATCGCCAAAAGTGTCGTCTAAGGGATTTACATCCCCTTTTCTGTACCCTATGGAACAGACGGAAAATCATTTCGGCCTACATTTATCCTTCCCATTACCTGGCAGCTTTGTGTTCGGCATAAAATGGCAGCTTTCATTTTCACTGAGAACCAAGAATCCTTGTCTCGGAAATCCTACATTCACAATATTGCCATATCGAAGCCATTTAAAAACATGACACTCAATACTATCTTTCAAACACCGCCAAATTGAGCATATAGAGATTTATAGTATACCATCCTTTTCTCTTTCTATGAATCAAACGGATAAATATTTCGAGTAATATATTTATCATGCCCAATTCGAAAATTCTCTGATTCCGCATGGCATGGAAGGTTCCAGTTTATTTTTAAAAAAATTAAATTTCAAAAATATTCAAAACAATTAAAATTTAGTCACTGGATCTTGCTGAGAGCTGTTTCCAGATCCATCTGTCTTCTCTGGTGTTGTGTGTTTAGAATTCCAAGGTAAAAATATCAATGTAACATGTGAAACCATCTTGGGACGGCTTGATTATTGCAACTCGGAATGGAATAGGCTCTATTCCTTTTCTTTTTCTCAATTATATGTAACGAATTTCAAATGATTCTATTTTTACTTCAGTTTTGTATGACCATGATCAATTTCTTTTAGGGGGGCAATTTAAGAATAGGAAAAAAGTAGGCTTTGGTGGAAATGCCGATATTGATCTCAAAACAAAACTAAAATGTAAGTATCATAATTTTTCTCACTTTTCCTACCCACAAAATGTTTTTTTTTTACCCTTTGTATGATTATAATGTGGTTATAATTTGGAAAGAAGCAAATTGTTACATATTTGCTTCTTTCCAAATTATAAATAAATGAAGAATTTCTAACTAAAATTATAAATAAATTATCTAAATTATAAATCAAAAATATAAAATTTATTTATCCTTTATTTAAATTCTAAATTACAAATAAATGATTTATGTAAATTGGTAATAATGATCTGAAAAATCCTATTAATCTTAATGACTGTAGGACATACCCTTAAATAAATATATCTCCGTCATTCTGCTGCAAAGAAAATATATTCGGACAAAACCTTTCAACATTAATTTTACATCCTCTATTGCTTACCGTCTCCAAACAATGAAGAAAGTTTCGCCAAGTGGAAATATATATGTCAACAAAAAATATGTTTTGTTTGCAAATATGTACACAGTCCAGCAGCATTAATGTGACCACCTGTCAAAAGCCAGAATATACGCTCATGCACATTCCACACTCCCACTTAAAGCCAGTATATACAAGAGTGCATATTCTGGCTTTAAGTGGAGTGTGGAAGGTGGTATTAAGTGGAATTCTTTATATACACTCCACTGCAAAGTGCCGCCACCTGCCTTTTATGATTGGTTATTTCACGTTGACGTCGAAAATAGGTGGGGGTCAATTTAATGTGACTGGACTGTGTATATGTAAATAAAGAAATCATATATTTATATAAAATTTCTGAAAAAATGATTAAATTCAAAAACATTTAATAGCTTTTGACTATAAAGAAATTGTTTTCCAAACAGTTTAAATACAAATGCATTTTTCAACCTTTTATCTACTTCAGTTTCTGCTTATTTAGAATAAGAGATAATTGTGAATATAAATTATACATTTTGTAGAAATTTTATTTATAAGAAAATTTATTTAATTAAATGTTTGACATTTTTTTTTTCATTACCAGATATCTTCAGATGCATAACTATTATGTTAAGAAATTCAGCAATTTTAATAAACAATTCACTATAAATATCCTGTACTAATTCAATTGAATAAAATTACAAGGATGAGAATATTAATATTTTTAAGTTAATATAAGTGCCTGTTTTAGCAGTCATTACTTTTTATCACTTTTCATTTTTACTTTTATACGATTTTCCATAAAAAATTTTTTAAGCTTTAGTTTTTTAAGGAAAAAATAATCTAAAATTAATAATTTAATAAATAAATTAATTAAAACGTTAATTTCTGATCATAACTAAATGTTCTTTTTATTTATATTTAATACTTTTAAAAGCATGTTTAATATTGATGTTATTAATTTGTTTTTAATGTATTTCTTAACATTTCTTAGTTGTTTAACATTAGAAAAAAAAGACTAAATGTATAAATAAATATCTTATTGTTTTTGCAAGATGTAAAAATATTCTCTTCGTATGATGCTACAAGATAAACTATTAGAAGATTTCAGTAAGAATTTATAAACAATTTCCATGCTAACCTATACTAAATATATTTAATATTGTTTCCACTATTATATTATCTCCGATTAATACTAAATTTGTAAAATAATTAATAATAAGAGAAGTATGCTAGAATCCGTTTAATTTTCGATTTGATGCATCCATAAATATTATAATAAAATTTCATTTTATCTGCAAAATTTATAATAAATAAGGTTATTACAATAATATTTTGTTCATATTGTTTTAACCTTCATTTTATCAAAAAAATTATTTACATTAGATTAGTGAGAGTTAATAATATATATAATAAAATTTTGATTACAATTATTAAGATGGACCAAAAGAAATTTAATTAACGTATTAATTTTAATAATAATTCAAATAAATCTGTTTGATAAATTTTATATTTGTGAGAAATAATTGAAATTTTCGATTGAAATTTAATTTATTAATCAAACAGCATACTGAATTTTCATCACTGTTAATTTTGTACATACTTACATTATTAATATGATAACATGAATTACATTTCTAGCTACAATAATTATGATAAATAAGTGTTCATTTAAGAGTTGGATATAGATTATTTATTCTTAGCTAATTAAACCAAAAATATTTGATAAAATTCTTTTCAATTACGACGTTAGGACCAGCGGATTTTAAACCTTATAAGAATAGGATTAATACTTACAAAATATACTGCAACTTGCTTCATTTCGTAATCTTGCATTTTTTTAATATTCTAATATCTTATGGAAACATTTTTTTTTCTAGCTATAAATATTACGTTAGATGAAAAGCACGTTAAAGCACCTCAAAAGTTTATTAGGAAGTAAGTATTTTGAATATTGAATAATGAGCATTGAAGATTATTTATTATCTAATTGTCGAGTGCAAATTTTATGCATTTATGGTAAACATATTAAATATCAAATTCAAATGGAATAACTTACTATGGCATTTTTGTAAGCATAACAAACAAAAACCTGTCTATATA